>CM055209.1:16587753-16832753 GCA_029224185.1 Karalla daura | reverse complement strand
GACTTTCAGAGGGCCACAAAGGGAAAATAATACAGAAATATATATATATATAAAAAACAAGAAGATGAAAGGCATTGTGCAAAGTTGGTAAGCTCTTGCTGTCAAACAGGAAACTCGAGGACACCAGAACTGAGCTGGATCAAATGGGACGCTACGTGTCAACTTACCTCGTTCTTCTGTTGACTTGAGAGTGGTTTGGAACCAGGGAAACCTGCTGGATACAGGGAACGCAGAGAGCGCAAGAAGGGGAACTTCATTACTCTGTTCCTTCAAAACACTACGCATCGAGATATGAGCTGTAACATTTCTAGGGCTCTCACCGCTTTCCGTGCTCCGCTGGGGCTTGTTCTTAGCCAGCGCCTCCATCACGTCCTGGATCCTCCACAGCTCCTTCTGGATCTGGATGTGCTGCTGGCTCGGAGGCTCCGTCTGAACACACACGCACAGAACCGTCAACTTTCATTGCTACGCATAGTGTTTGTGTCTCTGTGTGTGCATGTGTGCGTGTGCGTGTTACCTGTGGGCTGCCCAGGGCCTCCAGCTGCTCCAGCAGGTTGGTCTTGGCCAGAGTGACGTCGGCCCCCAGCCGGTCGTACTCCCTCCACGAGCCCTCCAGCTCCTGCACCAGGACATCAGTTCAGCGTCACCAACGGACATTTCTAGCCCTGGGTGGCTCGTATTGGCTCTCGCAATCTTTTTTTGGGGATTAAAAAATATCTATAAATAAATTGAAAGGATGTTTTATTCACCCCTTGGGGCGAATGTTGGGTTCGAGAACTTGAAAACCTTTGAAATCTGTTTGATAAAGAGCAAGCGGCGTTTCAGGATTTCGGCGCAGAGCCTTTCAGCATGCACGTTAGGAATTAAATGAAAAAACGAAGATGCTTCACACCATCTCCTGTGTCATTAAACGCTACCTCCGGACTTCCACCGTGAAGTGAGCTGAAGTGACACCTTTTGCTCACACCACGGGCCGTCACCAAGGCAACGGTCGTCTCGGAGAGGGAGGGCTACCGCAGATCCCGCTCGAGTGTAAATGCATTTGCCCCAGCCAGACGTGGTATTGACACAATGCAGGAGTGAGGTTTCTCGTTCTCTTTGTGACCTCTCATTCAGTGAGGGAGCCACATTGCAAAATAGGACCGGTTTATGATATCAAAAACTGCATGAAGATCAAATGCCCCCCCTCCCCCAAGACTGAGTTAATGTTTGAGTGACCGGCTTAAGGGACTGGGTTGATGTATCTCAACAAACTAAATTGATTTCTGCGCTGGGATAGGATTGACTGAGAGTTTTAGAAGCCACTTGTTAACCGCTAAACTTGGCATATGATGTGTTTTGCTCCCTTGTACCAATGTTGTCTTCACAATTTTTTTTTTTGAAATTCACGCTATCTCTTGAAACTGCGGCCTGGGCCGGCGTGCGCGTATGTGTGTGTGTGCGCGCTCACGGCGTTGACTCGGGACAGCTCCCTGCAGGTGCTGAGCAGGCCGCTCTGCAGGACGTCCCTCTGCTGCAGCAGGCTCTGGACGGCCGCGCCGCCTCCCGAGCCTCCCTGCTCGCTCAGCTCCTGGCTGGCCGACAGCAGGGCCGTCTCCAACGTGTGCTGTCACAAACAGAGACGGTGAGGGGGGAGCACAGGGAGGACGGGGCGGTGGGGGACATCCACAGGTCGAGGCCTGTACCTTCTCTCGGTGGAGCTGCTGCAGCTTCTCCTCCTGCATCCGCACCGTTTTGTCCTGCTCGCACAACCTGCTCAGTTTGGACTGACGCGGACACAAACACACACACACACACACACACACGGCCGTATATCAACGTCACTCGTTTTGAGAGGGGGGGCGGAGAGGAGCGCGGGCCGTGCTCGCCTTACATCGATGTCTGCGTCGTCCGTGCGCTGGATGAAGGAGCTGTCCTTGTAGTCCTCCAGGGGGACCTGGAAGCCAGGAGGCACAGTCAGAGGTGCGCATCAGGGGTTCCGACACGTGCGTCAGGGTGGACAGCAAGAACGGAAACGTGAGGAGCTCTCTGCCGCAAGGTTAGTGTTCAATTTGAGGGAGGAGAACAATCTGACGTTCCATGTTTTTTCTTTTTTTTTTAGCAATTGTATTAAAGGAGAATTCCAGATTCCAGAGAGAAAGCCCTCAGTGTCTTTCTGCTGTTCATTCCAGATCAGGCAGTGGGGTGGATGAAGGGACGAGCACGTGCATATACGCTAGTCCTGGTTCATCTCACATGAAGGTGTTCAGCAAGGTGTTGTTCAGGACACTGGAGGGTGGGATACACGATGCAGGGACAGACAGACTTGATGGATCGAATGTACACATCCTTTATCATCATTTTCCCACCGGTTTTACATCTTTGATCGCTCGCTAACATCTCAATGGTTTGAGATGACTATGCTAAGCTTCAGTGGGTTATGGGGACTTTTAGCCCTGTGTTTTGTGTCTCAGACCTCGGTCTACTCTATGAAAATAACCTCACCATCCTTTTGCAACCTCCTTTCCTTGAGGAAAAAATGAATTGTGTCGTGTTTAACCGGAGTAACTAAGCCATTGTTACAAACTGTGGTGGCAAAAAAAGAAACCTTTCTATCACATACTTACAGTACGATTATACTTAGTATGCCTTGCATCTGTACAAACTGCTTCAGGTTATGTAGAAATAGAGATACTTATAGATAGAGATACTTCATTGATCCCGAAGGAAATTAAGGCAAACAAAGTTAGTTTACTGTTGATCTACATCGTGGAAACTTCTTACTCTATTAGTGCTGTGGAACAGAGCAGCTTTGCAGCCTGAATTTGACAGTGTCACATTATGCCCACAGAGATGTGTACGTCCGGGACACTGAAAAATCACTGTTTGAAGAACAATCACCCAATGATAACGTTCATTCACTCATTCCCCTTCTTCCACATTTTATACCCACTGGGGTCTTAGGGTCTGCTGGTGCCTATCTCCAGCTCACATAGGAAGATGGCAGGGGGAGTCGGAGGAACTTGAGGAATTTGTCTGACACTAATGTTAATCAGTGTAAGCACTGTTACTCTCTTGGCTTCTCTCTCCTGTGCTCCCTGAACCTCCCTAACTGGATCTTCTGTCTGAACTCAGAGATTTCTGAGACACTTTTATTCAAAGCTGCTTATGTAGGAGAAATAGCAGTGACCTGACATGATAGATAATACTACACATGCTTCAGACGACCAAGGAGAGTGCCGTAGTTGTAAGCACTACAGTATAGTTTGCGAACTAGTTAAAGGTGGAATATGTAAAATGAGCCTCTCTATTGCCATCTGCTGTCATCAGATCGTAGTTGGAGCAACAAAGAAATGATTCCAGCAGTCGGATGCCAAGTTGTGGAGATTCTGTAAACACGATGTCATGTCACGAACATAACAGGAGTTTGACCGACAGGTAATTCGCTATTTCCATGTGTTTTGATGTGGTGAGATACCTTAAGTCCATTGAGTGGGGGCT
This sequence comes from Karalla daura, assembly GCA_029224185.1. Taxonomy (NCBI): domain Eukaryota; kingdom Metazoa; phylum Chordata; class Actinopteri; order Chaetodontiformes; family Leiognathidae; genus Karalla; species Karalla daura. The sequence continues at coordinate 16,829,273 of CM055209.1, read as the reverse complement.
CCAGCCTAGCTGTGCCAGCCTCGAGACCGTAGCTGGCAACCAGCATTCTGGCTGGTAAAATTTGGCTTTGGTTACTGTAAAAGTGCATCCTTATATAGATTTGTGTTCCTCTGTCAGACAGACAAACACAAACATTATCTTTCTATCCTTATTTTAAGGTCCATCACACGTGATGATGGCAGGGGACACATGATGATGACCGACATAGGGGTTCCAAGTTGATTCACTTTTTTCAACTTTAGATACATTCCCTCTACCTGAACTCTCTGTGCTAACTGAGGCTATGCATGCCACTCCTGGAAAGAGAGAAAATGATGACTGCTTAAAAAAAAAATCACAATAAAATGATGACCATTATTCTCCATTATGACCGTTTTCTCTGGAAAAAAGCCTTACGGGAACATCCATCCAAACAATGTGATCATTTTGACACCGAGCAATGGACAGTGCTTTATGAGGACACAGGATGAGAGGGGGAGGAGTCCATGGCTATGGAGCATGACACCATGAACCATGCCCGTCACAGCTCAGTTCTGACAGAAGCAGACAACGATCGATGACATGAGATGTAGTGGTACCACAAACAACTTCCTATTCATGGCCGCCCAACCACTGAGCTCTCGGGGCAAAGGTCAGGCTTGAGTCTCCTTACTTCAGTCCAGTTCACATTTAAGGATCTATCACAAGTCCAGAGTTTCTTTAAGGTTATCATCCTCTGATTTCTCACCCCAAAATAAGCACAATGAAGCCTTAAAACCTTAGAATTAAAAAAAATTCAGTGGTTTTAGTTTATTTATTTATTTTTCTGTAGTTTGCCTGACACACATGGACTGCTTTGCCATTGACTCAAGCCAGAACGTGCCAAAGACTTTACTTGCTGGTAGAGTTGCGGCCTTGGTGCCGAGCTCTCGATCATAGTGTGAATCATGAAGATTAGAGGCTCATTCTCCTTCGTCTAGTGGAGCACCGAGGAGAGAGAGGACACAGTTATGCGATCAGCCACTGTTTAATGACCGACATGTAACGGGCCTGGCGCTTCCCGCTCAAAGTGTCTTCAACTGAGACAAACGGTCTGCGGTGCGGAGTTCACAGTGGGTTTTCAGTTGAAGAGCATGATTTAAGACCCCTGACGCACAGCTGTAAACACAACTGGGAGCTTCTCCGGCATTTCCACTCAAATGCACCGTTTTAGCTGGAGGCAAGAAGTGGGAGTCGACCAGGAAAAGCGACATTTCACTTAGAGCAGAGACCAAGATGTGTGATTCAAAGCAATCCCTCTGTGTTTCCCCTAGCACACTATGCTTCTTCGATTCTTAAATGCGTTTCCGTGCAGACAGATAATAAAATAGCCTTTATTTTATCCTCCAAGGCAATAAAAGCATAATCACAGACTATACTAGAATTAAAAAAATTATTGAATCAACCTACAGATCAACAATCAATAGTAATTCATATCATGACAATAATAATCAGTTAATTCAAGCTGTTAAAATGCATCCTGGAAACTGTGGTCCCACCTTTGATTTACTGCTCAATGAGGGTTTAGTGCTGACAATTAAGGCATGTTCGAATCAATCCTGTAAAGCTGCTCCACCATTTGGAGTAACCTCATCGCAGGACTAAACTGATAAATACCAGATATGACCAATTGGAGAGAATAAAATGTGGATTTAGAGACTTGCAGGGGATAGGGACAAAACTTCTGTATGTAAACTGTTCTGAAACTTTGTATCTCAAAACACAAAAGGCAGCTCTCGCAAGTTAAAGCTGCTAGAATCATCTACTTGTAGTCACACCTTCAGGTCTGACCTGTGAATATGAAAACCATATGAATATGAAAACCAGATTTATATATATTTACATTCTATTAGATGTACATGTGTACTGTCTATGAGTCCCCAGAGACGTGGACCAATGTAAGATCCCACGTTTCCAGGCGAAGGTGCAACATTTGGATCAGCAGTGGGAGGAGATACACAGGAGCAAGCTCTGAGGTTCTCACCTGGCTGTCCAGGTAAACAAGGTTCCTCTGGAGATGGTGGGAAAGAACGTCAGTCTGCAGGAGGTGCAGAGGAAGGAAGAGAAAAAGTAACATCAAGGCTGTGTTTGGCGGACAGAGGAAGGCAAGGGAAGGAAGCAGCATTTGGAGACAATAAGTCAACAGGAATGGGGGGGATCACAGGCAGAAAAGATGAATGGACGCTGCTGCAGATTTTATGATGCACCCTCGGTTTTTGCTGTTGAGGGAGGATTAAGATGGGGATCATGCTTTGTCTGTCGAGACATCCATATTTCATTTGCCAGAATCAGTCTGTCTGTGCCTGTGATGTGGGAAAGAGACGGCCTTTTCAAAGGCTGGCAATGAAAAAGCAAAATAATGAAATAATGATCCAGGAACAGACAGAACCTTGCGATGACTGAAATTTCTTAGGTTAGGGTGGACTCTAACCAGTGCAGGACTGTTGACAGCAGCCTCAGATGAGCTTAACGTAGAGCCCAGAGAGATGGTGTCCCTCTCAACATACAGTATGGAGCATATGGAAAGCAGCTGCATACTTTAAATACATACCATCAGGAGATGCCCGAGGAAATCTCAGCAGAAAAGTGGATAAATTAAGTCTATCTTGCTTAGATAATGTTATTCTCTATCTATGGAAAAATTGATGACTTTATGATACTGTGGTCCTGAAGACAACAACATCTGAGCACTATCATTTTACCATATCATCTTGCAAACCTCAATATGTCACATTTTTGTTTCATTTCGATCTGGTCTCACATATATTTTCTGTAACGTACTGACTTCACTCAGTCATGCAGAATGTTAAACAGTCACCAAAGCCCAAGGTAGATGCTGCCATGCCGGACGTGTTTCACGACAAGCAACCATGCATTACCAAACGTATGCCGGTCCAATGAGTTAGCTGTCGGCACCCGTCAGGTTAACAAGGGACGCTCTGGTGGTGCCCGCACAACCAGGCTGGCATGCATGGACAGAGGAGCGCGGTCCCCAGTGCAAGAACACACCCACGACAAAAGGGGAGAAGAGAAGGACACCCACAGACACACACGTATAATTCCAGAGAGAAGGAAACTCGCAAAAATTATACCTCCAACCACCTGTGTGTTCGTCTGTGCCACAAACAGACACACGGGCAGGGGAGAGGTTTGACATACAATCTCATACTACGATAGTGGCCACTGTCACCACGGCTGGTTATTCAACTTGCCTCCATGGTAGAGAAATCTGATTAATTTAATCTTATTGGGTGTAAATCTATTGGATGTCAAACTCTCAGTGGATGAGTGGAGCTGGACGATTGTGCCAGACAGTAAAGTCTAGGTCGACTTTATGGGGAAAGCACAACCGTGCAGCCACATACAGACACACCCGGTCACACGCACGTGGGGCCGCTGCGCGCGGCCCCTGCTGACCTTGGCGTTGGGCCCTTCCAAGCCCAGGGCCATCAGCTGAGCTACTGTGTGTTCCCGCAGGCTGTTGAGCTCGGCCTGCTGCCGCCGGAGCTTGATCAGCAGCAGCGTCAGCTCTTCCGGCTGCACACGCACACACACGCACGCACACACAGGGAGAGAGAAGAGCCGCACTGACGACATCCACAGGAGCCACGGCAGCCTCCAACAGCAGGCGGGCAGCAGCTCCGAAAGGGTTTCAGGAGGAAACTGCTGCCCTCTGTGTGTGCGCTAAAAACTACTGTGAGGATGTACGAGTCAGGTTTCCGAGATGCTGGAAAGCCAGAACGTGGCACAAAGCATAACGTGGTGAACGTGACCCGATGTGTGTATGGGTTTCTCATCAAATATGACGTTCACCTTGTTTAAAAGAGAAATCAGTGTTCTGGCTGCTGAATGCTGTGGCTTGATTTGTGCTGTTTGACTGTGTGTGTGTGTGTGTGTGTGTGTGTGTGTGTGTGTGTGTGTGTGTGTGTGTGTGTGTGTGTGTGTGACAGCGAGAGAGCTGTTAGACTCACTGTCTTGCCCTGCAGGGACTGGGCTGTGATGGTCTGAGCGGGGGCGGGGGCAGTGATAGAGCGGTGGGCCGCTGGGTAGCTGTACTGTGGAGGAGAAGGAAAAGATGACTCAGCCTCACCTGTTTCAGCAAACTTCACTGTTTTCCCCTCTGTTAAACTGACAGTTATGATCTTTTGAGTCAGATAGGCCTTCACTATCTGCAAGAGGAATTCTCACAACCCTGCTTTGCTACATACAAATGTGTTGACTCATGTCAATGAACACATTTTATTCAAGAGCCGTTAACTGGATATACATAATAGTATTTGTCGTATTAATATTTTCACAAACTGTAATCTATGTCTAGGTTGGCTTGGAGTTTCCACTGATGAATGGCCACCTACGTCAACGATTTCACAATTCTCGACTAAAAACCATTTCGGTTTTTCCAAATTGAAGCCTGCTCGTGCTTGTCTCCGTATTTTAGATAACAGGTGGTAAGTGGACCGCACTTCGGCACCACGTTTTTGTGTTTCGTGCTCCCGCCACGGTTGCTCCTACCGCATGAGCTGAATATCCTCTCCTCAGTAGACGTCCCCCTCTCACGCCTCTCCCCGCTTCTCACCTGCTCCCCGCCCCTATGCTACCCCCTATGCTACCTATATCGACCGATCTTGATATGCAGATTTTAGTGGATTAAAAAAAAACAAAACATGAGGTACAACTTCAGGATATACTTCCTTCGCGAGTTTATCAGTCGAATATGTGTGAAAGCAGTTCCAAAAAAGCCTAAGGTGCGATCTAACGCACTGTCTTGATCCGGCATTTGAATACTGCCACCAACGCTCACAGAACAAGTAAATGCAGGCACAGGTGAGCAGTTGGTGCTGTACTCTGCTAATTTACACTGATTTACATTTACATTGACTGCAAACATCCAGTGCCATCCCAACAAATCTAATGAATGTTTGACTAAAAGCAAAGTGCAAACTCCTGTCTGGATTGTAAACCACGCATAATGATCTAGACCAAAGGATTCGTTTTCCTATAATTGAATGAAAACAGTGATATAGACAAACACCAACAACACCGTGGGGACCAGGGGACCATTCATTAATGGCTGCAGAAACGTTAGTTTTCTTGTTTTTGACACACAGAACAATGGCTGAGTCAGTGCACACAAACGAAAACGTACTGCACTGGTCTGGATTATTGTTCAACTGCATAGACAACTGTGAGGTAAACATGTCTGATCAGCAACACGGGACGAACCACCAGGATCATCCACTGGCATTTATTTTGTCGACTAATAATCTGAAAAACAGTTTGGAAAGATTATGTGTCACTAAAGCACAGTGTGAAAGGGTTCATCATCTAAATTATTAGATATTAGATTAGTTATTAGATTATATCATTAGATCAAGTTAGGGTTAGAGTCTCAGCAATGTGGATTGCTATGGCCCTGCGGTACGAAAGTAGGTTTGTGATCAAAAAAGGTGCTTTAACCAAAGAAATATTTTCAAGAAACTTCACTTCAATCAAAAGAACAAAGAACATTTCTTTTGAATGCGAAAAAAATCAGAAAACCCCCCAAAAATGACATTTGAACAGTTTGCGCTATTGTCCGACTGAAAAAGAAAAGTAGTCTCTTTTTTTGCATTCAAAGAATGTTCCTTGTCTTTTGATTGAAAATAAAGTTGTTTTTAATTTAACATTTTTTTTCGGGTTAAAACTTTTTGTTTGGCTGAACAATAAAGGGACGAATCTACCTTAATACTTTGGCGTAACGACTGTTGTAAGCTCACTTGTGTCTCATTCCTTGCTTTACTCCATCCTTCCAGAATAAACAGGGACCTCTCCTGCTCTGTGCACTGAAGGAAGATGTGACCGGCTTCAAAAGAACTTCACTTCACGGAGCGGCAGACATTCACCCTTTGATAGAGCAACGTCGCACTTGACCCAAACTCATTGCTCGCTGATCTGAAGGTGTTTCAGCAGATCCCTCCGCTCCCTCCCTCCGGCTGTGAGTTAGAGGCGCGTGTTGGCTGACACGTGTTCAGTGGGAGCTGTCCCACACCCCCCTGTCAGATCCTGTGTCAGTGTGGCTCACACCCCAGGGACAGGGATTCTGCTCTGTGGGTAGAGTTCTGGATTTCATATATGCCCTGCCGTGAAATGGAAGTTATATTGACATGGGTCGCTCCAGCGTGTAATATCCAAAAAGGAACAAGTCGTCCCGATTGGAGGGAAGGTTTAGAGAGGACTGTCGGTGCCAGGGCAGACACATGAAGCTCATTATCTGCAAACCTGGTTACGTGTGCTTTTTTTAAGCTCATTTAGTAAGATTCCCCTGCTGTTTGGTGTACTTTAAAAAGACCGGAGTTTGTTTCTTTAGACTGTCGGAACTACAGTTTAAAAAGCCCATATGGAGAAGTTCCATTTTTAGTACTGGCCAATCAAAGAGCCAGGTTTTCTTCTTCCCCATGCCATCTTAGTGTGAAAAACACCCTCAGACCTTAACTTTGTAAGAGATTTGTGGTTTGTTTTGTCTGCTGAAAGATGTCTCAATATCCCCAAGGGGATGAATCCATCCATTCTGTTTCATACCGTAAAGTGCAGATACTCAGGATTAGTGTCAGTTGAAAGTGTCTACTACGGAGCATTTTGCGGGCTTACATTTGGAAGGTATATGACATGTCAAAGAGAGTCAAGAGTGCAGCCGGGGCCATCTACCTTGGCAGGGAGGGTCTTGTGCCGGTGGTCCAACATCACCCCCCCCTGGTAGATGGGCGAGGACAGCTCGGAGTGGGGGCTGCTCAGATTGTGAGGCGGCTGCTGACAGGTGGGGGAGAAGGTGGAGCACAGAGCCAGGGGGCCATGGGAGGGCGAGGTGGGGATGGAGTGGGCCACGGCGTGCTCAGAGATGTTGCCCATGGTCTTTGTGTTGGGTAGGGTGCCATAGTGGCCCACCGCTGCCGCACAGGAGGAGAGCAAACCACAGCACACACAGCGAATGCAGTTAGCGATGCTGGTATCCATCCCTGCACTGGTAATACTAAACACATTCCATAGTATATGTGAAAAAGGTATCCATTTGTTGTTGCATTGCGTCCAGTTTCTGAAACTTGACAGTTGAACCTTGATGGAGAATCTAAAGATGGTAGGACACAATTCAATGGTAAATTATTCCACTAAAATATGTTCATTTGAGGTACCAAAGGGCCTTTGGTGTCTTGGAGGAGGGGTCTAAGAACCGTGTGGTGGATAGAGGGTAACACTGTTTTTGGTTTGAATTCTGGGGGGGGGGCTGTTGTGAATGCTGTGACTCACAATAGGGAATCTAGGAGAGAAATTGACCCCGTAGGGCTTGAAGGAGACACCGGTTCTGGCTTTCACATGGCTGCTGAGTTCCGCGCGCGCTTGCATGGGATCAGAGCGTTTGGTCGCACAGCGTGAAATCCGTGTTTGAACTCCACGGACAAAAAGATCATCGATCAAATGTCATAGCATTTCAATTGTCACGAGGGGTACATTCAGAATGTCAGAGGGGGAGCAGGCTGCGCGCCTAGCAGGGCTGTACTAGATTCGAAACTGGAAGAGAAATGTTGATATAGAGGAAGCGAACAGGATGATTTTCAGTTACTTGTGTTATTTAAAAATCTAATACGCACATCTTCCAGACATCAAAATAGACTAAGATGTGGCAGCTTCCTACATATATCGACCCCCCCCCCCCCTTTATTATTTATTTATTGAGAGTAAGTGGTAGGAGCGCATGATAGTTCAGGGATTCAGATCAAATCAATAAAGAACGATCGGACAAAAAATGTTTTCTCAACGCCAAATGTTTCTACCACATCACACCGTCCGTGGGCAAAAAAAAGAAAACTGACTTAATTCAACTATCACTTTGCGAGGTGGAGTTCTTCCACATGCTGGAAGAACTCAGGACGCTCAGTTCAAACTGTACCTGCGTGCGTACCTGTGGGCTGGGCCAGGCTGTGCCTGGAGAAGGCCTGCCGCTGCTGCCACTCGTACAGCTGCCACATGGTGTCGTCCCTCATGGAGCGCCTCTTCTCGGCCGAGGTGACGGAGGTGCTGGTGGTGGAGGACGGCCGCAGGGCCCGGTCGTACAGCGAGCCGGCCACGCTGCAGATGCTCTCGGGCCGCTGGCCGCTGTTGCGGGGCAGGGTGCGGTAGCCCTCGGGGTACCGGGGCATGATGTGGGCCCGGTGGCTGGGCATGTTCTTGGGTAGGGTCTGGTAAGATGTGATACTGACACACACACACACGCACACGCACAGAAACACACTCGTGTAAGGATCACGCTAGTGCAACAATTGGAACATTCATGCCAGGGTCAAAGTGAAGCACTTTCAAGGTTGTTTTTTCCTGCTCCAAACAGCTATGATAAAGGCCAAAATCATACCAATGCATTATCTCACCAACTTTGTGCATAATGGTGTCACAGGGGTCTGCTGGTGCCTATCTCCAGTGCACTGAGGGTGAAGGTAGGGAATGCATACTGGACAGGTCTCCAGTCCATCACAGGACGCGTACACCATTAACTCTCTCACTCAGACTTGGGGTTCATTTTGATCTGTAATAGGCTTTAATGCATGTTTCTGGACCATGTGAGGAAACCAAGGTACTTGGAGTTTTTTTCCTCCTGGACATTTCATGCACAAGGGAATCACATTACATTTAAATGCTTTAAATGCAACAAGAAAATAACTACTAACACTACAGACTAATCACAATATGCTAACACTGGGTGTATAGCAAAACACATGAATTCATATGTAACATGGTCTTCGACATTACAGATCCTATGAGAGATCATGACCCTACCACACCAGAAGATGACAGTATGGCTCCAAGAACAGCAGTGTTGATTAAAACACAAGTTCATAATTTGGCAACAGATAGGCCTAGAAAGATGAGAATCGCATCATTCTGCTCAGAAAACACAGTTGAGATATTGAAGCATGCATGGAATTCATGGTTTCCTTCTTACATCACATTTCAAAAACACCTCCAGAGAGAGGTTTCACCACCAGGTCCTATCAAAGACAACCTACGATGTGCATCTGGTTGGGAGGGAAAGAGCAGGAAAGAGCAGTCCTTGGAGCAACGTTCCTGAATGTGGGTGTGAGCTCTTTAATTGACTCGGGTTTTGTTACCAGAGGTTCAGCGAAAAGAATCCAAGGTGTGACCAAAGTGTCTGTCCCATAATCCTTGAGAGTAGTCAGAGGTCTGTTTATTCTCTATGATGGACAGTTTGATTACCTGTCGCTCATGTAAAGTTGTGTCTCTTGTACCAGGCAGCCCTGGCACGTTACTTCAGTACATATGTATAATGACACATACATTATACCAAGAAGATACGTGAACTAAAATTGCATCAAAACACATTAACAGGACATATATCATTGTTGGGATGTAAAATGATGAATGGCCGCGGCCTTTCATCAGGCTGGGTTATACCAGAACCGACTGCAGGATCCCACAGGTGCCTGCTCTGACATTTGTGCCGTCTGATGGCTCTGATTACCACATTAACTGAATTGACTGACTTATTGTTTGGCTTTGGCCCTCGGGATATTGCAACACAAGGTTGTGGTTATCATCACAGCCATTAGCAGCTAATTATGGACGCCCTGATTCTCCGAGAGTGCGGCCCTGACCTTATAAATCGGAGGGAAGATGTATGGACGCCGTCTCTCTGACTGCCTCGCACCATTCCTCACCAGTTGCATTCAGCGCCGAGCGAGGCCCTTGATTCATAACTGGCACAAAGGAACTCTGACTAGTTCCCGTCAAAATGCACAAAACATGGTACCCTTACACACAGCCATATTTGTTAAGCTGTCCGAGGCCGAGAATTATAAAGTCTTCTCTTGCAAATGTACGCTTTCATTTGTTCAAACGGTGTTTTTGTCTGAGACATACTTGACAGGGAACCCACATCTCTTTTCCAACAAACCAATCCAAACTAACATTTCTAAATTTGGATATATAATCTGACAAGCTTACTGCAATGAACTAGAATGTACAATATAGTTCTACAAAGCCAATACAAAGAGGTAAACACAACATGTCCCTTCTGTCTGAGCCCAGTCTAATTGAGTCTCATTATCCTCTGGGTTCCTCCTTAAGATGAACAGAACTTACACAGAACTTATGCATTATGCATTATCATGCCATGCATGACATGCTATGAAAGGAGGCGCAAAAGGAGGCGGAGGTGGAGCGCCTCAGTATCTCCTGAGTCATTCCTCCTTAGTCATTCTTCCCACATCTAACCTCCATCCGACACATAGGTATGTGAGCAGCACAGGGCAGGAACAGCACGACTTCAAGGAAAGACTCAGCTGGAATGTGTCGGCTAACGGCGGCTCGGCTACAGCGGGGCATTGCATCAAAGCTGATTCTCTACACTCAGTCAAAAGTCCAAGGCCATGCTCTCTTAGTGAGATTTGCACACGTGCAAATATTCTGAGCAAATCTCCACAGTGATCAAGGCAAAATGATTTTATCCTATCATTTCAAGTTTATCAGAGTGTCTTTGCTGGATCTTTAAAATGTCTCCCCGTCTTGCATTTTGTAGTGACTGACACCTTACTTAACCAATTGAGATCTTCAGTTTGAATAGACAGCCAGGAGAAAGAGGCCAGATACGCACGATAAAACACGTCCAAACAACAAATGTCATACTTATATTCAGATTACCCAAAGATCGCAATACATAGTCATTTGGATAAATACAGAAAAATACCACGTCATGCCTATGTAATTCCTGTGAATAAATCTCATAATTCACCTTGCTGGTACAAAGATGTAATGAAAATATTAAGCAAATGCATGTCTCGACTTTGATAAACACATGATTCGAAACACCCATCTGTTCCCCTGTGAACAAGTGCACATGCAGGCGTCTCAGTGTGGCTCCTGTACAGTACCATCATTAGGCTCTCGCGGGAGCGGGACAGTAGCAATTAGTCCTGAAACATCATTCCTCTGTTTTCCTGCCGTGCAACCAGTGCTAGTGGAGATGGCAATTACTGCTCGGTCGCATTCGGCCTACTCACTTACCATTACGGTCCCCGTCGCCGTGACTTATTCATGCCAGCAGACGGAGAGGAAAAGCTCAGGGAGCAAACAGTCAGCTAAATGCCAGCTAAGTGCCAGCCCTCCCGAACGAGATACGCAGCCGTGGCGACGCGACAAGCTCCCGGCTTCCCCTGGCTCTCAAAGCCAGGGCACGGCAGAAAAACAGGGGGGGGGGGGTGGGGGATGACAGAGCAGAAAAGGCGATTTTAATCTCCCGCAGGCGAGAAAGGCTCTGGTGATAAATCATCCTTGCGCCGAGACCGGAAAAGCACATCGCGTGTCCTACCACGGCTTCGTGTGTTACAAGGCGGGTGTTTGATGTGGCGGCCTAGTGCTGCTGGTCTCAGCATCGAGTCGGTTCACCGCCACAATGACCAGAACATGAGGGCCTCCACGCGTACACACGTCTTCGTTCAGAGTGACTCGGAATGAATACCGATGCTTCCACGCGCAGACGTTAATAGCTGATATAACTCAGATGTATTCACGGAATGCTTCTGCCCATGAATCGCCTATAATATGCATGGATGTCCCAGTCGTTCGATTCCGAGTATCTGCCAGTACCGACTCCCGATCCAACAGCAGCGCCGTCTGGCAGCTACATGGAGGAAAGCGATCGCACAAATACGGGAAAAGCCACCAAGTGCGTACCTGCGCATGTACGTTTGTACATAGCTGCTGCACGACCGAAAGACATGCCCCTTAGGGTGATATTGTAAGTAGTACTTCAGGCCCGAATTCAGAAAGAGGGCAAAAGCGAGAGAGAGTGTTCTTCAACTACAGATCGGGACAAAACGGTGATCTGGATCTTTTCCACCCAATTCCGTTCCTTTGAAAAGTGCCCCCGATTTTTAATCCCATGGTGGGATCCGGAGACATTGCTAATCATACGGCTTTATGTTGTTTCACATCGACTCCTTCTTTTGTTTTTAATGGAAGTCTGAGAGTTGATTGCCCCCGGCAAACAACAGGGAGGCTGTGTAACAACAACAACATACCGACGGGGCGGTATTCTATTTGCGGCCCTCGCATGACTTGACACATTGTTGCTGTCTGGCTAAATGCCGATGGCAACGCTGTGAGACACACCATTTCAGTCGATCAATGCCACCGCACAAACGAGACGAGACACTTGAGGCAACTTACGGACGTCATCTGCGTAAAGCTACCAACGGCTTTCCAACGAAAGCAGGCCAGTTTCATGAGCAGAGGTCCACGCGGTTCGATGCAAGAAACCGTTCGGTCACGTACAATAGAGTAATCCACTCAGCTGGAGTCTCTTCTGAATGTTGAAGCTGAAGATAAAGCCAGCGCAACTAGTTGACCGACTGTCATTTAACCGATAAAATTCCACAAGCTGGTAATTCTAAATCGAGAAATTTAGTGCAGATATAACAGGAGATTTGAACACATAAATACTGTCAATAGTGTGAAGCTATGGTACAAAAACGACTACAGATTTGTAAAATCTAAATCATGATGGCCCACGCATTTATTTTCTAGAAGGAATTATCCCCCTAGTTAAATCAAGCAGATGACCTTTAAATGGAAAAAAACTGGATTCGAGTAGAATACTGGGTGTTAGCAACTTCACTGGACAAGGACAAGGGTAAGATTCGGGTCTTACAAGGGTAAGACCATCGGATATGAAGCACAGATATAGTCAATACCAGGCAGCCCTGCAGGAATATGAAATCACAACCTATCACGCAATGACTACAGACTTTGTTTGGGATAAGTGTTCGGAATAGACAGAATTTACGCTCCCACAGCTTTGATGTAACTCTGGGTACGCCTTGTCAGAGCCTCTAAGGCTGAGTTTATGACTAATGATGATAACCGAGTAAAAAAAAAAACAGGCTTTTTACCGTAACGCACTGAAGAGACTGAGAGGCAAAAATCCCACAGAATCGGTGACGGGGACTCACCTCCTGGGCTCGTCCTGGGCCGGCCTGGTCCTGTGAGTGCGCACCCAGTTCTCCAGCTGTTGCATGGAGTCGCTTCTGGACAGACCCCTGCTGTCGGCCTCCTGCTCCGGTGGCGCCGGGGCCGGGGCCAGCAGCGCCGCCTTGCCCTGAACCTCGCAGGCGGCCTGTCCCTCCGTGGGGGCGCCGTCGGCGCTCCCCTCCCCCGTCGCCGACCCCGAGCCGTCGAGCGGCCTCTGTGGCCCGGCGTGGCTCTGCCGGGAGGCCGACACGGCGGCGGCGATGGCGGCGGCCTGCGCCGGCAGCAGCTTGATGCTGCTGATCCTGGCCAGGGCCCTGTCGGCGCTCGGCTCCCTCTGGAGGCCGCGCCTGTCCCCGGCGCGGAGCGTGGCGTACTTCTCCACGTCCCTGAGGGTGGCGTACTTGTCCCCCTCCCGGAACGTGGCGTACTTCTTCACCTCTTTCACCGTGCCGTACTTGTCCACAATGTGTATGGTGCCGTATTTGCTCTCGGACTCCCTCATTGTGCCGTAGCCCGTCTCCTTCAGCGACAGCTGCCTCCTCACCTCCTTCTGCGGAACATATATCTGCCCGTCTTTGTGGAGGGTGTGCCTGTCTCCCACCTTCTGCAGTGCATATTTCTCCCCGTCCTTTGTGACCAGGTACTTCTCCCTGTCTTTAGACGGCGCGTACTTGTCCTCGGTTGGCATCACCGTGTACTTCTCGTCCACTTTATGGACCGCATACTTCTCCAGGACCTGGTTGATGGCCGACACCTCCCCGTCTTTCCGCAAAGATTTCTCCCGGTTTTTCCGAAGCAGGTACTTTTCGCCATCCTTGTGGAGGAGGTACCTCTCCCCGTCCTTCTGAACCGTGCAGTTCCCGCCGCCTTTCTTTAGCGAGTACCTCTCGCCGTCCCTCTGTAAGCTGTAGTACTCAGGCTCCCTCTGGCCATTGAACTTCTCCATGTCTTTTTGCCGTTTGTCGTCAGCCTGGGACTGGGACTGCTGGCGCGCCGGTTCGCGGTTGCGCTCGTTGTTCTGGATCTCGGGCCGCGTTAGGGCTTTGTGATTCAGGAAGTTGTTCAGCTCCTGAGGCGTCTGCTGGTCCACTTTCAAGTTGTCAATTCTGGGATTAAAGACAATGGCATGATAGTGTGACAAGTTAATAAGGTTAATACATTTCGATTCATGATTCAGAGGGGCTGGGTCCGCTCCGTGCATTCATATCAGTATCTACCAGTCCCTCTACCGGCCCTTTGCTCTGGAAACAGTTCAGGACAAACAGGGGGCTGGGCCTTTGGCATATTTTGCAGAGAGCACAGCCAGTGATGACATTATCGTCTTGTTTCGAGGCAAATCAGACTCATTCCAAACATCTGCCTCGGCCCTTGAAGACTAACTTCTTGTTCTAACTTCATGACACTAACTAACAGCATTAACATCGCTAAGTGATGACACTATGTGGCTGGAGCAAGTCCAAGCACGTTGCTTGGACTTTAGAAATCAGCCTTTAAGAAATGCTGATTTCTAAAATAAAAGGACCAAAACCTGTTTCCCGGACACATTCAACGCCACTCCGCCTGTACCTGTGTCTGTGAATTTATGAAACTGCATCAAGTGTCAATATCAAGCAATATCGGACTTTTTGAAAGTACATGTCCCATACAAGGATTCTGTTTGGAGAATGTCCAGCAGGGTGTGGTCTTGTGCAGGTTGTCCGAAGATATATTTTTTTTTTTTCTAAAGGATCCATCGTTTTTACTAACCTCATAGTCATGTCATATGGCATCAATATTGAGATATCTGGCACAAATGTCAAGATATGAATATCTGTCCACACTGCTAAGCCCTACCAGGAAGGCATTCATTCAAGAGGTGTCTTGGCCAGATGCCCGAACCATCTCGGCTGGCTCTTCTCGGTGTGGAGGAGCAGCAGCTCTACCTTGAGCCTCTCTCTGGATGTCTGAGCTCTTCAGCCTACCTCTAAGGCTGAGTCCTGCAGAGGACTCGGTTCAGCCACTTGCGAACTTGTTTTCTCAGTTATTACCCACGCAACACAACACAAACACAATACCAACAAGCTCAAAGTCTCAGAGAATTCTGAAATCTTAACTCTAAACTAATACAGTCTGTACGAATTTCATACGGCTTTTTCATGACTGCTGTCATTTCAGTCAGCTAAGACATGACTGAGGCATGATGAAATACGTCACGATCGACTTAAATGGGGTTGTGGTTCTACCAAGGTGACTGTGTGGCCTGACGTTTTTAAGGTGAACACTGACCTTCTGGCTGGCTCCGTGTGGACCAGGGCGGCGTCGGTCATGACCTTCATCCAGGACTCCATCTCTTTGGCTGAGTCAGTGCAGAAGTAGTATGTCCGCATGTTGGGGTGAGTGGCCTGGCAGTGGGACGGTTGGGGAGCGGGGGTGAGGTCGTGGGAGACAGACATGAGACACCAATAAGTGTGAGCAGTGTGAGGAGCCAGATTAACCACTTCCTGTTTGAATAAAGTATGTGCAGTGATTTACTCTCTCTCTCTCTCTCTCTCTCTCTCTCTCTCTCTCTCTCTCTCTCTCTCTCTCTCTCTCTCTCTCTCTGTGTAGTATAAATGAAGGGGACTCTGTGTTTTACCTTGAAGGCGTATTTCTTGCTGATGTGGTCGTCCACCGACAGCATGGAGATATGGAAACTCGGAAGCAGGATGCTTCCCAGGATGTTGTCCTCCTTCTCATCTGTGACAAATAGGACAAAGCAACGTGTACACGTGGTGAGTGGGACACGCATTCAAAGCCACATCCGAGTCTGGCTCGGATTGAGGAGACAGGGTCTCGCTGAGGATTCGTCACTGTCAGATGGGGGGGAAGAAACTGAACAAGAGAACGGACAAATGACGTGTGACAATATTCATCTTTGGTTCTCTTCATGTGATTGGACGCCGGAGGTCAAAGTAGGAGAGGTTGGAGTCGAGGGTGTCCAGGGAAGATCCCACAGACGCATCTAGTCCTTCTTTCCCCGTGCTTCATCAAACTGGAAAAGATTACGCCGTCAAGACGTGGCATGTCGACCGAATGTAATGTAATCTAGGAGCCCTTTCCTTTATATTTCAATAGAATGAAGTTCTCCCAATGGTGCACAAACTGGTGGAATGTTGACCGGTTTGTCTTCCTTTCTCGCAAGTGCTACGGTATTGGAAGTTTAAATGAGTCTGTATATATACACATATATATATATATGTGTGTGTGTGTGTGTGTGTGTGTCCGTCTCTCTGTGGAACACTCACACAGCTGAGGCTGCACACACACGTAGCTTTCTTTTCGCTCTCCAGTGTTTTCCCCCATTTCAAAGGCAAAGCATCTGCGAACCGCCACAGATGTGAACCACAGCCTCGCTGCTGTTGCCAAGTAAATATTTGCTGCCGCCTCGCTAAAACAACAACAACAACAACAACAACCTTGAGACAGAGCGGGATGAATCAACGCTGTGGGCCGTGACGATTGCACTCATCCCCTGCACGGTGACGCAGGCACGCACATGAAACGCAGCGGAGCGGCCGCCTGCAACCTGGAGCCGCTATTTACCGAGGCCCCGTGCGCACGCTCAGCCCCGCAGCTCCCTCCAGAGCGACTGCTGAATTATTAAAGTGCCGGGCGCGCACGTATGCGAAGAAACAGTAGAAGGTTGGAGGAAGGCGTGAACCGGCACGGCGTAAGTGGGTGCTTTCAGATGTTTCTGAAGCTCCAGGAGGCCCGAGAGGCGGCAGAGGCGACACCAAAATGTGTTCCTTTCAGGGTTCAGATGAGTCCCTCGCCACAGACAAACACAACAGGTCTGTGTAAATGAGAGCTCCTTCTCTGGCTTCTGCACAATCGCTCCAGGGAATGATGTAATGCTTGTGCCGGACATGCTAATAAAAAATACTCTAGTGCATAAGTGGCTTGAATCCAGGGATGGTGTGGTGGAGCTTTTACATGCATGTAGACCACATTTAGTCAATCTTAGTATTCTCCGTTTGTTATAACCCGAGCTGTGTCTGCACCGACTCTGAACTGTGTCTGCTATAAACATCAAATGTCCTGCGGAACCCAGTTTGAAAACCTTCCTCGGCTCCTCGCTGTCTGTTTTATTGTACCCAAATGCTTTCCCAGTTGTGGGTGGGGTACAGGATAAAATATACCGAGGCATCTTCCTCAGGGAAGCAAGCCTCTGATCCGCTTGCTGTGGCCAGAGCATGTTGCCCTCTTTCTCAGCAGAGACAAAACACTTGGTTTTCCAGTCTTACTCCTTGACTCTCCCAAACAGATAAAGCCCCCACCCCCCCACAACAACAATGGAAAAAGCTGGACTTAAAACAAAGATAAGATGATAGCAACCCATTCTGTGGCGTGCACAGACAGTTTCATTAACTGGTACACACGTAAAGTAGGAATACAACCATTTAATATGATGTTGCCTCACATGAAGCCAATCTTTGTGTGAAAAAACACAGCATGTCACGATAAATTATCCACCTGATCTAACATCTGATTGTTTACTGGTAATAAGGGGCCTAATTTGAATGAAACTACTTGACGTTCAATTGGTTTAAGTATATGCCACCGGTCAGCCACCGTCCTAAAGAGTGAGTTCTGTTTTTACTGTCGATGCCTCCATTCCGAATACAAAGCGAGGATCATCACAGATGTTGGTATATTCATTTTGCAAGAAGGAAACAGCCTCATAGAGGATCACAAACAACCATGGGGCACATGATGATGTAAAATTGGTCGATTACAAATTCAAATAAATGTCCATCAAGAGACGAGCTGAGGTCACACAGACTTGTTTTCCAATCCGTGTGAGCACACGGAGAATGGACTATGACATATCAATTCTCTGTATATGTAACTTGTGTGTAACTGTCACTTGGCTCCCTGAGGACGGGCCCAGCCCTACCCGCACAGTTGAACTTATCTGCATGTGTGTCTCAGATTACTGTGGCTATCAGTGACATGTCAGAGTGCAGATGGAGGGCTCATTCTCAGCTGAGTGCAGCTACAAATTGGACAAAAACCTCCACGCTTGAGTGACGAAAGGAGCTTGGAGTAGGCTAATCGAGCAAAAAAGGGAGGTAACGCTGCGAGGAGACTTGGAAAGCCCGGCACATCCCTGTCCTTCCTGAGGACATCTCCTCCCACCTCCCCTCCCTCCCTCCCACCCACCCTCAAAGCCAATAAATGCGCAATTTTCCCCCGCGTTTGTCGAGATAGTAGCAGCTGATTGCGGCTTTCTCTGGGCGTCGGGAGAGATGGAGGGCAAACAGATGTGCCTTTGTGTGCAGAAAGTTCTAAACTGGAGCTGGAAGGAGCGTATGCGAGTGCTTGAGCCACAGGAGGCCAGAGAGACGTTCAAGTATACTGCCCTTAATGTCATTCCATATTTGATGCTCACTTCCACAGCATTGCGTTAATGCCAACAAAGTTTTAAACACGTCTTTAGACAACTCATGTCTGCCTTAGAATCTGTAAAAAGAAAAAAACGGCTCTGAATTTCCTTTAAACTGGATACCAACACTTATTTTTAAATACTGCACTCTACCATTTTAAATATCATCTCCAGGATAATGTGAAATTGGATCTCAGTCGGATGTTCCCGCCAACAGTGACCTCTGTCTAATAACTAGTGCCTTTCTCTCGTTTCCTCCTCTTTCCCATCATTCCAACAACAGCTCAGCCGCTAACCCATTAAACACATAACCTCTAGGCTTAAAGGTCAGCTGCTTGTTGCTTATTGTCAACAAACTGTGACGTGGGTGTTGCTTCGCTGGGCCGTCAGCTCCGCGGCAAATGTGTCGGTTTCGAAACAAGTGCATCCTCGTATTTTCTGAACGGAATGCAGCACAAAACAGTGCTGCAAGATGTGCGTGTTTTGTGCCAACCTGCGGAGGGGTTCGCTGGAACCACTGCTGTGTTTTCCTCAACGGGCCCTTCAACACAACCTGCTCTCCCTCACGAGTTGTTTTTGTCACGACAACAAAGGACATTCAATTGAACATCCTCCGCGCACACTCGGCGTGTGTGTATGTGCGTGTGCGCGCGCACGCGCGCGTGTGTGTGTTCTCACCTCGGTAGTAGAAGAGGCACATGTCACACAGAACAAACCACCTCTTCTTCCACAGCTTCATGCCGGTGCTGTCCTGTGGGGGACGGAGGTCGGTCAGTTCAGTGGAGGTATCAAAAACGACGCACCACAGGGGAGCCCTTTGTGGCCCCTTCTCTTTCCCCTCACACTCTATGTCGCCCTCTCTGGCTGCATTACGCCACTTCTCCCAAACGGATGAATACCTACACATTATCCCTTCAAAAAGCTTGACGAGCTTTTTCGGATAGGTGGCTCACCCGGGCCCCCTACAGCGTGGTGCTGTAATGTACAAGGCCACACATTAGGGAGGCAGGCACGTTTCATAAACAATGAGGATATTTGCTTTGGGAGCGAGCGCTTGGGCGGGCTCTTTGCGTAACCTAAACTGACTCTCGGGGAGTGTAGCAGCACAGGTGGAGGACTACAGCTCACTCTGGAGTTGAAAAGTGCTCAGGTAGACATGTGGAGACATGTGGCGGTCCAGAGACCCTGAGAAAACTATGAGAGCACTGGATTGAGAACGTACACATGCACACCCCTCCCGTACCTGCTTGTAAAGCCAGTTACTCTTGACCACCGGGGCGTTGGGGTTCCTCCTGATAGAGTTGGACCTCTTCCCAAAGTTGTGAACTTTTTTGGAAGACCTCGAAGGCTACACAAACAAAGTGAGAAAACAATAGGTTCAGCTTTGAAGAGGAAATATTTCAATTAGAGGCACTGGAATAAATATTTTATTACTAGTTTTCACAAAACATTTCAGAAACTTTATGAAAAAAACAAAATCAGCCCATTTCGGGTGTCCCACAGAGCTCACAGAGGAAGAGCTGCAGAGATATGGTGACACATAAAACCACAGAAAACATAATCCATTACCTCCTCATTGCGATTTGTGTTGTACAGCACAGCCTCGATTTTATGCTCCTAACTGAACCTTGGTTAGGTCAAGATAACAGTGCAGCGGTTCTTATCAATATATCAATACCTCCTAACTGCAGTTTCACACGCGAAGCTAGAGTGGATGAGAAAGGAGGTGGAGTTGCCATTTTGCTGGAACGGAACTTTCCGATGCAGGAAAGTGTCATATGGAAATTTCAACTCCTTTGAATGTGTCGCTGTTCAAATGAGAGCCTCCTGTTGAACAACATTACTAATCATCTACAGGCTCTCACAATATAATGACCAGTTTTTGATGAGTTTTCCAAACTGCATTGAGTCTGACTGACTCGGATTCTAGTGGCTGATTTTAACATTAACATAAACATTAACATGTTGATAATGTGGAAGATGGATGCGCAAAAGAACTCTTACATACTCTGGATATCTTTGGACTCTCTCAGCATGTAACAGATCCAACACATAACAAGGGCCATATATTAGACCTACTTATTTCCAAGGGTCTAAACATTTCTGACGTTGTGGTGAGTGATGTTGCTCTTTCCGATCGTAACTGTGTTCAGTTTGAAATGACCATCCCCGCTAACTTTAGCAAAGGTGACGAGAAAGCAGTCTATTAACTACGGCACTGTTACGTTGCTCACCGTGCATCATCACCAACTCTGCCCTCAGCTTCTGTCAATGACCTTATTAATAGTTTCAGCTCCAGTGTTACGACTATTGTGGATGCAGTGATTGGCTACATTTTGGAGGGGAGGAGGGTTTTGGTTGGGGGAGAACGTGGAAACCTGAAGAGATTCTGTGAAACATTTTGCCATCTCAGGAGGGTAAAGTGGCATTGGAAAGTGTATTGAACGTGTATTCCGTGGAGGAAAAAGTCAAGCGGCTTGGAGCTAGGTCGACATAGCAGCGGGGCTGAAGTTGCTGTGGCTATTTAACAAATGCAGAGGCAGCGCTCCAGGTTTGTTTGAGATCCACCCCGAGTGCCTCAAGGCTTTGGATGTTGAAGGGTCGTCCTGGGCGAAGGGCCTCTACAAAATCACATCCTACAAGCCAGTATGACACTTGTATGCAGGCATACGAGGCAGGGACTCAACCTACAACCTAGGCACTTGCCAGCTACTGTGGACCCTTTGCTAGCAGAGGAGCTCAGGGATTAGAGGATGCTTTATTAATACCTGTAAGGAAATTCAGGCGTCTCGCTCGCCCAGGCAATTCAAAATGCAGTCCAGTCCAAACAATAACAGGACAATAAATAAGAACAGACAAGACAGACAAGAGTACTATAAGGCACGAGTCACTGGCTTAGTTGATTGAAGAGTCTGATAGCAGCTGGGATGAAGGTCAACCACACTGTCGTGGCTGTGGTCTGCCCAGTCAAAACTTGATGGAAGGGATGGTTCTCACTGTCCCTGGTAACTCCCTAAATACCTTCCCTGCGCCGTGCAAGATCACTAGAGTCACTGCCAATGCTAATGTGCAGCGTTTAATCTGCATTCACTTTATAATGGCATAAGTCTGATTTATTTATTAGAGTGCGCGCCGTTGGATTCGATCTGCTCATGCATACTCATCTTCCCTGGTTTTAATGCTAGCTCCCTCCAGGTCGTTATGTCTCTCCCTGCCCTGCTTTCCCGATCTCTTCAGTCTCTTTGCTGTTTCATTTCCATCTGTCTGTCATGTTTTGCGTCGTCTTTAATTTGCAACCACAGGGTCAGGGTCGCAAGAACAGCCACACGAGCGCACACCGAGGCATACGCTTGCTCTTTGACAAGCTCATACGTACAGTGTTACTCAGCGTCTTACATGAACAACTGACAAGCCAATCCAAACACGAGCACTCTGTCACCTGTGTCACCTGGAATTTGTGTTAAATTGAAAAAAAATACAAGAAAAGAAAAAACAATGGCTGACGACATCATCGGTCTCCACCTCTCCTCCGACAGTGTGCAGGCTTGCAGTTTCTATGGCAACAGGATCATTCGTCCCTGACACTCCAAAATACCTTGTGATTGCCAGTGATGTCTGTGTCGAGTTAAAAGGCCTGTGCAAAATGAGTGGATTAATCACTGATAGGTTAAGTGCTCCTCCTCCACGCCTGCGCGTAAAGGTCTGACAAATTCACCGTCACTCTCACTCCTTCTAGACTGCAAAATGCATCGACAGGTCCAGCTGGTTTGTTTCATACGATACGTTTAAGGTTGAAGGACCGCGTGGCGGGCACTGACCCGTGTGCACGTGGAGGAGGTGCTGGTGGTGGTGGTGGTGGCCGTCGTGACGTTAGTGGCCGGGCTTCCGGGGAAGGTGCTGTAGTCGGAGCCCCCCGTGTAGTTGGACGCCTCGCTCATGGTGCTCATGGGACGCTCCTTCTTGTCACCGTCGCCCCTGCCCTGCTCGGCTTTGGGAGCCGACCTGCCAGAGGGCAAGACACATAGAGGGGCAACAGAGAGAGAGGGAGGGAGGGGGGGGGGTCAGTCAGACGTTTCATGCAACAGGAGTTTCAGTTCAGCTCAGGAGGTTCAGTAGCCATCTACCTCTCTCATGAGGTTGGAGGGGCAATGTTTGATTAAATACTGTGAACCCTACATTTCTGACTGTCCAATATCCATGCTCGTCTCCTTATCAATAACCTATTTAAAGCAGACCGATAAGTCTTTCAATTGTTATGGGCTGAAATTGACTCGAGCCATGCCGAATGGATTCCCTGGATGGAGGGAGCTCTTAGGTGAGATCTCCATCTAGGTGAGCTTCAGGACGGGATCCGATCTCCTTGCTAATGTAACTATGTTCAGAAACACTGATCCCTTTAGTCCCTCATTCCCAAGTCTGATCCCGGCACACCTATATTCAGATGCCACGGATCAGCTCTTTAGCCCTGTTCGGATACTGGAAGAGTCAAGTCTCCATTACTATACTGGACTGGGGAACAGCTTATGGTGCTTTTACTCTGGATCTCCTCCTGGCATTACCTTCTCCTCTGTTTGATCCTGTTCCTGCACAGAATCTTAGAGAGCTGCTGAGGGATGGAAAGTGAAAGGTCGTCGACTTCAGTAAAGACTGGGACTCGCCGGGAGTAATCATGACCTCCAGGACAGTTAAGCCAGCCAATCCAAATCAGTCTAATCAAGTAGACCCCGTCCTCACTCATTCAAAGCTATCAGCTCACTGATCATGGAAAAAGCTTCCGCTCCAAAGCTCAGGCAAGCTTAATACATCCCCTGGTTGTAGGCGTGGGAATAAGCTGGCGGCGTGCAGAAGAAGCAGCTTGTGAACGGAGGAGGAGCAGGAACTTTGGTACTTTGTCTGCACCTGACACCTTTTTACAATCACTAACCCAGAGGCAGAAATCTGTAACGCAGTAATCTGTGATATAAGAGAATTAGCAAAACAATAACGATCTCAGAAAAAGGAAGAAAAGCTTCGGTCGGAAAATGATGAAAAGGAGTACACATCTGTGAACAGCTGCCAGGTAAACTGGTTAAATGAACTCTTGAGTTGTGGAGTTTTTTCTGATTTCCAATATGTACCCACCAACCTGATCCATGACCATGAGAAGGCTAAGAGAACTCACATTTCCCCCTGCTTTTTATTGTACACAAAACCGCTTCGCAATTGTTCTTGTGCCCAGCATATGCTACTATGCGCGTGAGAGGAAAGAGCGCCATGCCGCACAGCAAATAACAACAGTAGCGCGGAGGAGCGGCTTGAAAACGACTGAGTTGAATCAAACTGCAGATGTTTCGGGGAAAAGCCATGAATTAGCGATTAAAACGTTCACAATGTGACCACAGTCCGTCCCTTCGACACTTTGCCTGGAAAACTGACTTGTGTTGGCTATGTATGCAACTCACTGCAAGGCAAACCGAGAGCGGCTGTTGCCACAGTTGTACACCCTGAAATTATTGCTGCTTCTTGGGGTTTTATCAGCTATTTATTAGCGTTTTATCAGCTATATATCTAGAGCCTGAACAGCACATAAAGTGGGACAATCACACGGCTAACCTAGCCTAAAATAACCTTGCCTTCTTTCTTATACGGTTTGCTTCAGCTGCTCTGTGTATTCACAACCCGGTTTCTGCCCCAGACGAAAAATAATGGATTATTGGCTCTGAATATGACGTACCCATGATGCAGTAAAGGTTATTCTGTTCACACTACTGTGAACCTGCTCTTACAGTAAATACTAACGCTAATACTGGCACCATTCAGCTTATATCGTAATGAGTTAAACTCCGGCTACATGTATACAAATTCTTAGTATTTTTCTTTAGTCCAATATTTTTAGGGAACCTAGAATTAAGAGAGAGGAAAATGGCAGATTCAGTACAGCACGTCCAGAAACATCATCACATCTTAATCAAGTCAGTCATCAGCTAATCCGCATAGAGCCTACGTGTGGTGGTGAGATGAGCATGAGGAGCCGCTAGATCTGTACGCAAAAATGCAACACACATCTAAAAACGGGATTGCAAAATAGCATCTGAGGCATCTCCGATAAAAGCAGTGCTTCAAGAGCATCTCTGTTAACTCTGGAGGACAAGGCCAGACAACAGTTGTAGGTCACTTTTTGGACCTTTACAACGCAAATCAGCCTTGCCCAAGTTAAGAACAGTGAGCCTTCTGTGTTGCAGCATTACAATTTAACGCATACCACATGTTGTCTATAGGTGAATAGCAACATCTGAACACACAAAACCCATGGCATTGTGCACTGCATAGCGATCGTAAAAACTGGTATGAAGATCTATGCTTGACGCCAACTGTACAAAACGATAGCATTCCAGTTAGTTGTGCAGCTTGGTGAAGCGCTGGTTTTAGTGTGGCTGGCTGACAGGGGGAGTTGGGAGTCAGCTCGAGCAGTGATGTCTTGGATCATCGGGCCTACCTGGTGAGAGCCTCTAGGGGCAAGTCAGGGTAGACAAGCTTCCCACAGCTCTTGCTAAAAACAAAGGGAACAAAGGAAGAAACAGGGACAAAGGAATAAGAATTCAAACTCATAATGATAATAATAATAATGATGATAAAAATGATAATAATGCCAGAAATAATAACATGAAGGAGAAATAAAAGTGAACACAAAACAACACATGAGTGAAGTTGGCACAGGCCTGAAAACACACACACACACACACACATACACACACATATGTATGTAGAGTTTCGTCCCTATATTCGAGTGTTCAGGTGCCACAAGGAACATGAGAGGCATTCATTCACTATTGGAGATTTGAGAATCTGACACTAGGCAATACTGGATCCTGTATGCCAAGTTCCACCGTAGGAGGTGCATTCCTGCAGGGATTTTTAACCCCTTGCTACTTGAAAGCGTAGGACATTGGAAAATTCTGTTGAAGTTGTTCTTTCTTATATTTCATAAATACAGTTTTCTCACACCTTCTTCTTTCCTTCATTACTTTAATAATGGAATAAGTATCATACTGTGGGGCTCTTGACATTAATATCGTTGACATGCCTTTCAATACCACACTAAATATCGTATAGAGGATACGAGTGAGACTCCACACCAGACAACCCTCCTTGCTGGGTGAATGAGAAGAGATTGGATAAGGGCGTATTATATATGCTATACTTATTGCAGACGGGACTACATCCCAAGGGTGGAGTGAAGCGCTTCATTGGCCAGTTTGTGTCGTGAGAAAGACGCTTCCGAGGTAAGGCGTAGGGGTGGCACACCATAGCGAGATATCTCGCCCATATTACTCGGAGAAGCGGGGTTGTGCACGGAAGCTACATATTTGAGCCTCTATCTTGCTGCCAGCCAGAACAGGGCGCGCTGAAACTCCCATTGGCATCGACACCTTTGCACAGTGCGTGACTTTCTCACCCTCCGCGTGCTTGACAGATTTAAAAATGCAAACCACGCTCACCTCATTTGCATAGCTCTTACACGCACACGCACGCAGGGTGTGACAGAGGAGATAATTGGGATGGGAGATGGAGACGTGCGAGAGAGGGAGATGAGAGAGGGTTTTTTTTTTTTTTTTTACTTTGAAAGCGGGAAGACATTTGACTCGTCAGGACCCAAAACGTTCTGAGCCCGATCTCCAAAATGAAAAGCAAGATCTGCACATGAGTGTATTTTGCAACACAATTGAAAACTAGCATTCTACGCGCAGACTTTTACTTCCTCTTCAGTGTTCTGGTGAATGGTTTTCTCTGACATCTTAATTGTTCCATTCAATTCATTTGACATAAATTACCATGAAAAAACATCTTCGCATTTTCCTTAGTCTGACTGAAGCGAATTTGTATACATACACAAAAAGAGAGAAAACATTTACACCAGCAGCAAAAACTAAAATACATGACAAAGCAATAATAAAAAAAAACAGTTTTAGCGGTCCCTTCTGTCAACCACCATTTTATAATGCTGAAGAGGTTTAAGTACCCTAGAAACCCTGTATAGGATCATGTGTTACCTGGGACCATTTGGTATTTGCCCCTAGTTGGATCTCCCATGGCCAAGGGTCTGGTCAGACAATGTGCAGATAAGAGGACACCTGATGAAGAATTAGAACAGGGACCCCTGTACCTGGCCTGGAGGGGTATGGCATCCTGTTGGCCCTCCGCCAACATCAGGAGCCCCATGGTTCAGTACGGTACGGATCGGGCACCTCGTCGGCGGTGAGAGATCTTGCGCAAGAGGTCGAGTGGTTGGGATCGAGTCGTTCCGACTAGATATTTCACCGAGAGATTCCAATCTCTCTTCTGAGAGAGGAGCGTGCAGTTGTTGGGTGTTTTCCCCTTTTCGGGTGCTCCGGCGCCACTTCATTGCAGCCCTCAATGGCTAAATTCCACTTTGACTTTGTGAGTTGAGAAATGCGTTTATTTGTAAGAAATGTGTCCAACACAGTAAAAAAAAAACATTGCATACCAGAGTTAATACGCGGGGAGAATCACCCAGACCTTCAATCTGGCCCACAAGGGAGGGACAACAGTGCAGCTCCAGATGGCTGTCTTGAGTGTACGTGAAAGAAGGATAACATCCTGTTGTATTCGTTTTTCCACAGTCTGTGGTACACGCCTCAGAATCAGGACTATATTTGCTTGTGAGAAATCATCATCACATCCTTACCTGACTCGATTATTGATATGTGCTGAGCCATGTTATGCAGCAGAATCGCATTTAACATGCTTCGTGCGCAAACTCTGCCCAGGCTACTGGACTATGTGCGTGTCATTTCCTCATGACCGGCCTCATCCTGCATGGTGCAAGGTTCATTTTGTCTCCCAATCTTCATTTTGTCTCCCAGTCTCAGGACTAAACCCAAACTGGGCTAAACCATCTCGGCCCTGTTATTCGGATGACAAACACAAGAATGGAGGTCTCCAAGGTATGCTGGAGGTCCACGACTCAACAGCCTAGATCAAAATTTGAATGGGCACCTTCATTTTATCATCTAAACATGTTACATGAATAACTAAGGTATGCCCTGCAGTACAACTTAGCAGTTTTAAAGTTAGCTACAACGTTGGAATACTATTTATATAAACTACTGTTCTTGTCGAGTCTAAACTTGCAGGCCTCAGTTACTTTTACAACAGTGATAGTGGTTATTAGGTATTAGGTACTAGATATCCAATGGCGACTTCAGGAATTAGAATCACTCTTGATTCAATATAAATCAATAAAAGAAGCTGCTGTATCTTCCTATTTCTCCTATTTCTCCAATAACTGTAATTTTTGGAAAAAAATAAGAGCACAGAAATCCCGATAAGACGCATGTTTTGATATCATATTTGGGTGCTTGCAAAACTGTAGGTGATGTGAGTCAAAACTTAGCATGATGAGGAATTTGACCAAATAATAATAAGGAAATGTAGTGAAGAACGACACTTGCCCCCTTGACCCCAGGTCCAATGGCACCAATTATACACTGCGTCTTCACAGACATGAGGTTTCTTGATTCTGTGGTTGGAGTGATCTGCTTCATCGTCCGAACAATGAATCCCGTTCATGAGTACTTGTGTGCATGTCACTAGTGTCGGTGTTAGCCAAGTTTCTATCCCTTTAGGATTTACAACACATCAGTTGATCAACTGATTCAATAAGTTGAACAGATTCAACTGACCAACAAACACTGTGTACATAGATGCTGACTCCAATGACCGTGTCCTGAACTTCACCTGCGTGAAGTGTGTTAATACAGTCTGAATATGTAGCACAGACTTCATGCCGTGCGTTTCACGTGCCTCTGGTTCATACCCCCCCCCCAACCTTTTCTTTTACAAGTAATATTTATTTACAACCGATTTGCGCTGAGGATCGCGTAGCGTTGACTAATGCAATCTGTCTGGATTGTGTGAGATTCAGTGGCTAAACTGGATTAGTGGAACTAGTGAAACTAGACTGTGGGCAGTGCTTGGGAAGCATGTTCAGGGGGTGAGTTTTTTTTTCAGTACTAAAACAGTGTATGACCTCTTTCTAGGTTAATCAAATGCTGCCTTGGTTGTAACTCTAAAAAGCTGAGTCATATTCTTATAGTCCACTCTTATAGTGGAAGGCAAATCAAACATTTGAACTTCCTTTGCTGTCCCTAGAGCTGATGTTGGGACTGTCTGTGACCTGTCCACCCGCTTCTGAGGACACTGCTCAAATCTGCGTTCCTGCTTGTCAGTGTGTGTTCAAGTTCAAAATTTTGAAAGTTCACAACACATCAACCATATGCGCGAGAGAACTAGTGGAACTTCCACCAAAAAGCACCCCCAATACTGAAGAAACTTTTGTAGATTTAAACCTTTTGCATTTCAACCTCATGAAATCGCTCTGTTCTTTAATCATCTACCTCCGCTCCGTTTGACAACAGACTTGGTACAAAGTATTTCCAGATTGCCCTATACAAACAATTTTTTATTGAAAATTGAGCCTACGGTATATCAAAATGTTTGACTGCAAATGGCATTTCAAAGGTATACTTTCCAAGTTTCGCAAAATGTAAGTTAAATGTTCATTTAAAAAAAAATACTAACGTAGATGATGTTTGGAAAATGTCAGGATTTTTTTTCAAAAGCTCAACTTTTTGCAGCATTTTGTAATTTTGAAACATCAGTCATTTTTAAAAACAAATACCAAACATCTCCACGTCGTGTAGATGCAGTTTGTGTATTTTCAGACGCAACATGTAGCTTCACAAATTGTGAAGCAAAACCAAAAAACAACTCTGCCCTGACCATTGCTGTGCAGCAGCTATGACTGATCCTTGAGACTGACCCCTAATCTCCCCTGGATGCATTTTCACGGCAAAAGCAGTGAACACTGCAAACCCTGTATGACTCATGCTACTTTACCTCCGCGTTGTTCCGTGTCCATCCCTGCCCCATCGACACCTGCAAAATGTCCAGTGATTGAGGCATGCTAAAAAAACCTGGACTTGGAGAGCCTGTTTTGTCCCTGCAGATTAGCGCTCGATGCAGGAGAGTGTCAAAGTTGCCGATGAATCCATTGGCCTCTCAGATCGATTCCGAAAACGCAAGCGCACAGAGCACAGCCGGTGTGCCAGAGAGCGCAGATACTTACTGTTCATTTACGACAAAGATACAGTTGTCCTGGGACGGGATCCCCGACATGGGGTGCTTGCAGGTCACCTTTCGCTCGTTGTGACTGCACGGAGAGACAGACAAGGAGAGAGGGACAAAAAGAGAGGAAGAAAGGGATAGTTCAGTCACTGCAAAAGCATTTACAAATGAATGTCAAACCTTAGACAGCCGAAGACAAGGACATACGACCTAGGGCAGATGAAATCCAAGACTCTGCGGTCACTTGAGCGAGGCTTTCGGAAACTTTAAAAACAGACAAATCCATACGACACTGCAGAACCAGAGCGCTGAGTAGGAGGCATAATCCCTGTGTGATCTTAAAACACAAAGGCCGCGGATGACAGGCATCCAGGTTCCTCTGAAATCAAAGAAAGTGCTCGAGATGCTCCTCTCTCAAGAAACTGCACAGTCTGGTCCACCACGGAACGGACAGTGGAATGAACAACTGTGCCCTGTCTCTGAGCCTCTGCAGCTTCACATGATTCCCACTTTCACTAATCGGAGGCAGGCCTCTGAGGCGGCAGCCACTGTCCAGAAACAGCTCACTGCATTCAGCACACTGGAAATCAACCGAATCGCTCTCTTACTTTCTCTCTCTCTCTCTCTCTCTGTCTCTCTCTCTCTCTGTCTCTCTCTCTCACACACGCACACAGTGACCTTTTGCACGGGCCGAGTGTGAAGCATTAGTAAAGCTGCCCTTCACAGCCTCATTCGGATTTAATTAGGTCTTTGTCTTGACTAATGTCACCGATTTCTCATTATCATAACCAAGTTTTACAATAGACCCAAATGCAACCGAGTGATGGAATGAGAAAGAAACGGGCGTGATGATAATGAAAAATGAAAAAAAAAAAGGTTCATTTTTACTACAAACACCATTTATTGCGTCTATAACATTTGCGTAGCGGCTTTTTCAGAGAGACCAGTAGGGGGCATTACAACAACCACTACTACTACTACTACTACTACTACGCTGGCAGTACTGAAGCGGCACCCAACACCAACTGCAGTGGCTGTGGCATGGCATAATGATGCCCTCTGCCATGCAGAGCACTGTATGGCACGCTATACCAAGGCCAACACTCTGCCGGACCGTAAAGTCCAAACAAAACCTGCACTGCAGAGGTAAACAAAGCCCGAGGTCCTTGAGAACAGCTGGTGACTGAAACGGCTGATGGGAGCTGTGTCTATAGAGGGAACACATGCACTGGTGGAGTAAAAAGGATCAAAAGAAATTGTTGTCATTGTCATCAGATGTGATGGACAAGAACTAGGAGCATGCACGCTCTTCCGCATGCACTGTGTATATGTGTGTGTGTGTTTGCGTGTTACAGCCATGATGGATTACAGCTCACCTCTCCTCCCTACAGGCAAACTACCATTCACTGTCCAGCCTACTTCACTGACAGTCCTGTCCTCCTTTTCATCAGGCCTCCTGTCCTCAGCCTGCTTCCACCTTCTTTTCATATCTGAGACATTCTTTCCTCTCTCTGTATCCTCTCCCATCTCAACCCTCTCCTCCGTTTCTTCACCACTGCAATAAGGTCTCTATCTGCGTCACATGATTTTATTCAGTGCTTCAGCTCTTTTTGTCACTGCTAACGAGGGTTGTGGAGAGTTGCCATCCGAGAAGCGGCTGAAAGCTGGATACCTGTGTGACACTTCACAGGGGGAGGAGCCACGGCTTTTACGTTCCACTTTCTCGGATTAGAGACGCTGCTTTGGCATCTGACTCCTGATGCGGAAGTTTTCGGTAGGGCAAGAAGTGTTCAAACACAGTGACAAGTATCATTTTGAGTTCAGTTCAGCAAAACGAAATCGTTTTGAAGATAGCCGTCCATTAGGTGGACAGACGAAAACACTGTCAGATAGAGGAGAAAAGGATAGAGGAGGACACTGGCAGAACTTTAAAGTCAGTCTTTAAAGTCTGACTTGAGACAAATGAAAGCAGTGCAGCCCCTTTCATTACATGAAGGCACGTCAGCTACACACAGCTCTTGAAGGCCTTTCCCTCTCGCCGCATGTCTTATTTTCCCTGCAAGCTTGAGTGTCCAGTGTCGGGGTTTGTGCATAAGACAAGAACTTGTTGATGAAAGATGCTGAAAAGCTGTTTGGCAACTCAAAGGAAAAAAACAGATCAAGCTGAACCCATGGGGAAAGTCTCTTCCACCAAAAAGCTTTCTGCGAAAGACTTGTGAGATTAAATCAAGGATCTTTAAAGCGGTTGTTTAAAGGTAGAATACATGTTATTTACACAAAAACTATGGTTTCATTTCAAATGATTTCATGCATTATGTAAGGACGGATTTGCATAGAGTTCAGGATTTTGTTCGAGCGGTTACCGCAAAAGACAACCATCCAGATGTGCAGAAATCAAAGTACAACCATCAAAAACATGATGTTCAGCTCAGCGCTGCTCTGACAGGTGAGTCCAATTCTGTGTATTGGAATGATGCCAGTACGAATGAAACAAGGAGTAACTCATTCTGCAGCGACGTGGAGACTGCAATAATGTTATCTCTTCTCTGAGTAAAGCATCCAACGAGGCTTCAGTGTCAGTTTATCTTCTTATGCCCCGAATCATTTGAAAATCAAAACTGAACTGCTGGGATCGGTTCTTGATCTCCCTCGCCATCGCCTCGCGAGTCGGAGATCATGGAAATAATGGCTGAGCAAGTTCAAAAAGGGGCGTATTCTCTCTCTCTCTCTCTCTTTTTGAAAGTGCTGCACGGTGGAAGAAAATGACTGATAAAAATACAAACGAGCGGTGCTAAAACTTGAGACGCAATTAGCTGTGGCGAGACAAATGCTAATCCCAAATCCCAAAGCAAGCGGCGCGGGGCCAACACTGATAAGCGAATACTGCATACAGATTAGACTAGAGCGACCACAGCCAGTCTGAGAAG
The DNA here is from genome assembly GCA_029224185.1 of Karalla daura. Taxonomy (NCBI): domain Eukaryota; kingdom Metazoa; phylum Chordata; class Actinopteri; order Chaetodontiformes; family Leiognathidae; genus Karalla; species Karalla daura. Next base: position 16,796,786 of record CM055209.1, on the reverse strand, counting down.
TTAGCACAAAGGAAAGTGACAGATGAGAAATCACATATTGGCAAAGCCTACTACAACACACCATGACAAGCAGCCGTCATCCCCATCCCGCAATGCTGGAAACCAGCAGAGAAGGGGACGGGTAAAGCGTTTTGCCTGAGAGGGAGCTGCTTTGAAAACAGAACAGTGTCAGACCTGATACATTATATTACTTTATGTAAATATTGATGTTTTGATACAGACATAAAATGAACTTATTGTCAATGATGTTCAGATTACTCCGGACGGTACACTTGATATGTTTCAGTACTGCGTCCAAAACACATTGTCCAAGAGTTTCCACTGTGAACGCTGCAGTTATTCCCTCTTCGTGGTCAAGATCAGTTTGATCGGTTTTTAGATGTGTGTCAATCCGGAGCAACGGAGGGGGAAAAACAGCCTCATCCCACTGGAATCGTCTGAAAACAAGAAAAGTGCAACGTCTGATCTCGGAACGCGGATCTCTCCTCGCACTCCCACTAGACCTCGCGCTTAACTGTTTCCGAAAGCCCGCGGATCAGGGCGGATCACGGTCCGCACCGGGTCTGCAACCACAGGTGCATTCTCCATGCTGAAATCCACGGAAATCAACAGCCGTCAACAGGGGAGCTGTTCTACACCAGTGCACATGCAGCCTCGTTGCGCCTCTCACAAATAACCTTGAGTTATATAACAGCAAACAACGAGCATGAGGCCTGGAGCCACAGCCAGAGAAGACACATCACTCCCCATCATGCTCCCATGCTGGCTGCTATGTTGCTATTGGTAACCGCTCCAGACGACCGTTGGAATCGCAGGCATGATGACGGTCCTCTATGCCAGGCACAGCGAGGCCCGGTGCGGATCCTAAGAAATGCCGGGGAGGGAGAGAGAGGGGGAGAGAGAGAGAGAGAGAGACGTGGGACAAACAGAAGCCACGTTTTGCCCACTTGGCTTTCCACTTGTCACCATCGCTCCCATCATCGGCCGCAGCTGGGCTCCGCACTCGCACTACCCCCGGAGCAGGGGGAGGGCGCATGAAATCATCCCCCCCCCCCCCTGGCCTTTCACTGGCAGAAAAAAACAAAAATCTACTCATTCTATATGCTCATGCTTCAGTGATGCTCGGATAAAGGCAAGGGCAGTGGTCGACCACCTACCGCGGGGAAGGTTGGATGGGTCGCACGCAAGTGCTGCCACTGAACTTAATACTGGGGTAGTATGAGTATTGCACACATATATTTGTTAGTCACATTCTCAATATGCATGCGAGCACTATCCGATTTAATAATGCAACGCATTTCATATTTCGGAGGCAAAACTGAAAAGATTAAAATAGGAATAATAAGAAGAAACCGGTAATCCCTACCACCCTCTTCTGCACCTTTGTAATTCTATTTTCTCTGAAAAATCCTTTGACATAACAACTGGGATACAATGCTGACCTTTAACCTTTTAGGTGTACCGTCGGATATCAGATGTGATCCCTCAAATTTATAATATGAACCACTCGCTTGTCCCTAGTTATTAGTCTGTAACTTCCTTACAATGGTAAAGAATTTTGACCTTCCAAGTCCAAGAGGATATCTGTGCCGTATCATGCATTTTAAGGACTGGACTACACAAATTCAAGCCACTATAAAGACAAGTTTCATGCTGCGTACACATTTCCAGCTTATTAGTGGTGTAACATAACATCAGCTTTGCATGTGAGATGCTCCACAACGCAAACGCGTTTGTCTCTCAGCTTACCAGAAAATACCAATCGTTCTTAGAGAGTTAATGATTTAGAGGTATATCCTCTGACCCCATATCTGGCCTGTTTGATTCTCCCGATTGCAACTGGAGGATAGGATAACGACACGTTTTTCCAGGAAGATGCTAATGAACCACGTTGGATCGGCCTAGGGAGGAGCACATCAGCGCTTTGCGTGGCACACAAACTGAAGACATCGGAGCGAGGAAAAGTGGCTCCAGGACGAGAGGCAAGCATAGAATCTATAGTGTGTTCCTCGGCACACTCTTTCAGTTAAGAATATATAGGCCACTGCTGCTCGGATGGCTGCAGCTGTGACACAAACAGGTCACAGGGAAGGTGGGCATGATTTCATTTGCAATCCCGTGGGGTTTCGCAGGGGGAAGAAAAGCTAGTTTGTTCCACGTTGTTGACGTAAAATTCTGAATCAGGTGCCGTCGCCTTGTTTACCAAAGCCTCCCCTTGTTCACCAGTTGTTTTGGAGGAAACCAAAAGGTGACAGAGATGCTAAATGCCACAGCTATATCTGCTTTCTCCTCAGCCTATCGGCTTAAATGTCCCCACTCTTTACTCGTGACGAAGCGTCACCTATTGGCCTGCTGTGGCTGGATTTAAGCGGCAAAAGCGCTGCCTACGCTGGAAACTGGACATGGCAGCCAGGTGTTATAGGTTTACAGGAAAGGAGGGAGGTAAACCAGCAGAAGAGTTCCTCCTTTCAGCCTTGGTAGAAGTGAAAACAGACACTTCTCGCGAACGCTTCGAACAGATACCAGAACAAACACACGGTTTCTCTGCGAAAAATCGAATCACGCAGGTATGCCTCCACCCCGGCATGCCTATTTGCTAACATCGCCAAAACATCCAAGCATAAACAAATATCACAGACTGATGAACACTGTGTAGACCGGCAGGCGACCAGAGACAGCTGCTGTTAGCAGAGGTGCCTCTGAGTCACCCCCACTCACACACACACACACATCCACGAGGAACGCTCGTTTTAATCTTGGTCATGTTGTCAAAGAAAGACCTGGCAAGAGCATGTGTGAAAATCTTGAATCGCCAGTAAATCACCTCCCGGCATATGCCACATCTCAAACACCGCGCTGGCCACAAAACACACGCATGCACAAATGACGGCAGCCGAGTCGGCACCCTGTCGCCACTCACCAGAGGAACTGAAGGAGGAGTCGGGACACAGGTGGAGCAGAAGGAACAGGAAGAGCAGGGCTGCCTCAGTCACAGGCTCCAGCAGCAGCTCTGCCTGTGAGAGCCCTCCCTCCCTCATCTGCTCCTTCACGCCACCCCCCCCCCCCCCCCCCCCCCCCCCCAACACACACACACACACACCCTCTCTCCACGCCTGCAACACCACTGTTTCTGTTTGTCAGTCAGATATGTCTACATAGAGCGCATCCTGTGAGAGGATCTCACGAGGCTGCCGGGCGAAGGCAGAGGCAAGAGGCTGGGATGTCTGCTCGGCTGTCAGAGGAGAGAGAGTATGGCTCTGCTCTAGCACTGTGCGCTGGTTTACAGTGTGCTTCAGTTTGCTTGTGTCTCTTTGAGTGTCTGACACAGAGAAAAGGAACCTAAAACTACACGCACTAAATCCAAGAATGAAAAACGGCACGGGTTAAACCGCTTTGATAGATTTCTTACATAGAAATGATGCACGCAGAAGCTGGGGCTTACAATGTTCAACACCAAGAACCATCTTCTACGGCGCTGAGTGGAGAATTTACATGTAGCCTCGCGAATTGACGAAGCCAGTCACCTGACAGCTCTCAGCGCGTAAAGGCAGATTTCGGCTATCGAAAAATTCAAAGACAAAAGTCCGAAAATACAGAGATTGCATTGGATGTGTTATTTATTTGTTTTTAAACTGTATTAAATTGTGTGACAAAATGCCACTAAAAATGCCACTTTTGCATTGGCTACAATTGTTCACATTCAAAATGTGAATGACTTCCGACCGTTGGCACTCTCACCATATCTTATGAAGACGTTGCAGCGGCTCTTCCTCAACCTCCTCAGACCCCAGGTTCAACACGCCCAGGACCAACCCGTTCTCATCCCAACGCGTCAAATACCGACTATTTGTCACGCCCCTAAGCGTTGCATATGGACGCCAAGGGTACCCTTCCGCGTCTGTTTATTGACGCTCCGGGTTTTCCATTCACTCTCATGCAAACCCCAGCTCGGCAGGACGGGACGCTGAGAGCAGAGGCTCCAGCCAAAGCCCCTAAACGTCAAATAGAACCGCGGAGGGTAGAAATCCGCGTCCGGATTTGACGCTGCGAGTTCTGCATTGACTCTCATGCAGACCCCGGCTCGGCAGGACGGGACGCTGAGAGCAGAGGCTCCAGCCAAAGCCCCTAAACGTCAAATAGAACCGCGGAGGGTAGAAATCCGCGTCCGGATTTGACGCTGCGAGTTCTACATTGACTCTCATGCAGACCCCGGCTCGGCAGGACGGGACGCTGAGAGCAGAGGCTCCAGCCAAAGCCCCTAAACGTCAAATAGAACCGCGGAGGGTAGAAATCCGCGTCCCGATTTGACGCTGCGAGTTCTGCATTGACTCTCATGCAGACCCCGGCTCGGCAGGACGGGGCGCTGAGAGCAGAGGCTCCAGCCAAAGCCCCTAAACGTCAAATAGAACCGCGGAGGGTAGAAATCCGCGTCCGGATTTGACGCTGCGAGTTCTGCATTGACTCTCATGCAGACCCCGGCTCGGCAGGACGGGACGCTGAGAGCAGAGGCTCCAGCCGTCCATTCACTCCCATAATAACCCGGTCACGCGAAGCATGACGCCGCTTACTACTGTCTCATTGAAGAACCGAGTATCCTCTGCCCGGAAGTGTTTTTCTCACTATTTTCTCACTATTTGTACACTTTGTCCCGAGAATATATCCACTGACACGTTAAACAAGGCCAAAATGTGAGATACCTGGCTAAATAACTACGTAAATAATGTGAATTTATACTAAAACAACAATGATAACAGTGGATAAATTGGATTTCAACAGACTGTTTACATTTACTTTGGACCCGCCCCCCTCACGTGTGCGGCGTGTTACCATGGAAACGAAAGGGTTGTTTCGCTTTGCATTTGTGCCGACATAATTCGCTTCCTTATAGTCTCCTTTTATTCCTTCAGTGAGTGGATATGATCTTTTGTTTGTTAGTTCTTACAAATAAACAAAAAAGCACAGGAAGTGGTTTTCAAACGTTGCTGAAGCAATTTTGACTTTGAATGCACCCTCTTCAGTCTGCGACACAAAGTGAGTGTTTACTATTTGCAGACTGAGGCAGGAATCGAAACTAAACTAATGAAGCGTCCGAGGTGTAGGGTTTCTTGAACTGCTCTTATGAGGAACCGAGACTATTGGAGAGGTAACCCCACAACTGTTTATTATGGTTTACTACGTTTTCACTCTGACACAACTCCAACTCCCAGCAGCCACCACGCCGCACTTTTTCATGACGTCATAGCCGCGCCGCACATGATAAGCTGGCTATGCAGTGTCTACTAGTTCTACACTAGTTCTAATAAATGTAAATGTTTATGATTCATAATGTACTGTGTCACATTAAATAAATATATATGTTGTAGTTATATATATTTCTTAGAAAGAGGTTTTCTGAACCCCCTGAAGCCTTAACCAAAAATGAACTACATTGCAATACACACTCATGTGCTCCGCCATTTTGTTTGTAGTCCTAATGTGTCTGAGTCAAAAGGGAGGAGGGGAGAGAAAAATACCTTCCCCTTGGAATTTCCTCCTGGTTTTTGTTTATGTTACTTGTCAGAAGGTCTTGTATTAGGATCTGCTGCCTCCAAGTTAATAGCACCTTCCTAGAGCAACTTTGCGTCCCCAAGGGCCCCCAAGGGTCTATGGAGGCAGGGCTCGGAGGATCTGTTCCAGGTCCGCTATGGGGTCTGCAGACTGAGTTTCAGGCCATTTGGTGTATTTTTGAGACCGTGGCAAGTCCTCAAAGGTGGGAAATGGCGAACGTTCAAAGCCCCGCCCTTTGAAAAGTATGGCTCCAATCAGGACCAAACCAACACATATCATCTTGTCCAGGGGCCCCCTACAACATACTAAAATGTCAGATTCACAGCACCTTTAGAAAGAGATCTCCTCCAGATTGGCCTTCAGAATCTGATGGTCTAGTTTGCTATAGCTTTTAGACCCTCTCATTGTTCAATCAGGGACTCCACCTCAACACTTTGAGCTAAATGGCTGAAATTTTACTATGTTCAATAGTAGGTCAAGAGCATCCATCGTGCTGAGTTTCAGGCTCCTACTACCTCAGAAAGTGTCTGAGAGGGCCATACACAATTGAAGGACATGCCAAGGGTGACATGACAGCACCCCTCCAGCAGATGGCGCTCCATGTGACTGCCCATAACACTTATGGCAAGAACCAGCCCTCCATAGATTTTTTGAGCAATGAGGATGACATTTTAGAATGTTTATGGGGAGGTCAGAAGCAACACCGTTCAAGCAGGCCCCAAAATCTATAATAAGCTTCCAAGGTTCCTGACCACAATTTCTTCTTCTCATCAATCTTTCAATCTTCTCATCAGAGCTCAGAGATTCTCATATACCAAGTCAATATTCAAAGAAATATGTATAAACATGACATATTTCTGTCTCTCTCTGTCTGTCTCTCTCTGTGAGACGGAGAACGACCAAATAATAATAATAATAATAATCATAATCAATAATTTGATCCAGTCACTGCTGACAATGTGGATTGCACACAATTCTCTATTTGCATATTTCACTTTCAGTAGCTGCAATTAATTCGGTGACTTTTGTAGGTCTCATGGCATAGACTTTAGATGATAAAAAATCAAATAAAAATAATGTTTAGAAATTCCATTACAGTTTGAAAATTAAATGCATTTTAATTGACGTTTACTTTACAATAATTTAAAGTCTGTATACATTTTTTTGGGGAAACCCTGACGAGACTACCTGAAGCAACGCCGTCCTTTCGTTTCCATGGTAACACGCCGCACACGTGAGGGGGGCGGGTCCAAAGTAAATGTAAACAGTCTGTTGAAATCCAATTTATCCACTGCTATCATTGTTGTTTTAGTATAAATTCACATTATTTACGTAGTTATTTAGCCAGGTATCTCACATTTTGGCCTTGTTTAACGTGTCAGTGGATATATTCTCGGGACAAAGTGTACAAATAGTGAGAAAATAGTGAGAAAAACACTTCCGGGCAGAGGATACTCGGTTCTTCAATGAGACAGTAGTAAGCGGCGTCATGCTTCGCGTGACCGGGTTATTATGGGAGTGAATGGACGGCTGGAGCCTCTGCTCTCAGCGTCCCGTCCTGCCGAGCCGGGGTCTGCATGAGAGTCAATGCAGAACTCGCAGCGTCAAATCCGGACGCGGATTTCTACCCTCCGCGGTTCTATTTGACGTTTAGGGGCTTTGGCTGGAGCCTCTGCTCTCAGCGCCCCGTCCTGCCGAGCCGGGGTCTGCATGAGAGTCAATGCAGAACTCGCAGCGTCAAATCGGAACGCGGATTTCTACCCTCCGCGGTTCTATTTGACGTTTAGGGGCTTTGGCTGGAGCCTCTGCTCTCAGCGTCCCGTCCTGCCGAGCCGGGGTCTGCATGAGAGTCAATGCAGAACTCGCAGCGTCAAATCCGGACGCGGATTTCTACCCTCCGCGGTTCTATTTGACGTTTAGGGGCTTTGGCTGGAGCCTCTGCTCTCAGCGTCCCGTCCTGCCGAGCCGGGGTCTGCATGAGAGTCAATGCAGAACTCGCAGCGTCAAATCCGGACGCGGATTTCTACCCTCCGCGGTTCTATTTGACGTTTAGGGGCTTTGGCTGGAGCCTCTGCTCTCAGCGTCCCGTCCTGCCGAGCCGGGGTCTGCATGAGAGTCAATGCAGAACTCGCAGCATCAAATCCGGACGCGGATTTCTACCCTCCGCGTTTCTATTTGACGTTTAGGGGCTTTGGCTGGAGCCTCTGCTCTCAGCGTCCCGTCCTGCCGAGCTGGGGTTTGCATGAGAGTGAATGGAAAACCCGGAGCGTCAATAAACAGACGCGGAAGGGTACCCTTGGCGTCCATATGCAACGCTTAGGGGCGTGACAAATAGTCGGTATTTGACGCGTTGGGATGAGAACGGGTTGCCAGGACAGCCTGCAGTTTGCGTACCAGCCAAGAGTTAATGTGGACAAGGCCATCCTCTACCTGCTACACCGAACCCTCTCCCATCTGGATAAGGGAAGTAGCACAGCGGGGATTCTTTTCCTGTACTTCTCTAGTGCCTTTAACACCATCCAGCCAACGATGCTCCACAACAAACTAAGCAGGATGGGAGTGGACCCCCACCTCGTGGACTGGATCTCCGACTACCTCACTGACAGACCACAGTACGTCAGGATGAAGGACACCACGTCTGACATGATGGTCACCAGCACGGGAGTCCCCCAGAGAACAGTGCTGGCCCCTCTCCTCTTCACCCTGTACACGTCGGACTTCTGTTACAAGCCGGAGCTGTGTCACATACAGAAGTACGCAGATGGCACAGCCATTGTTGGGTGCATCAAGGATGTCAATGAGGAGTATCAGAGACCGGTGGGGGACTTAGCCACATGGTGCCACACTAACCAACTACAGCTCAACACCTCCAAGTCGAAGGAGCTGGTCGTCAATTTTGGGAGTTCCAGACCAAAACCAAGACCAGTACTAATAAAGGGAGCTGAGGTGGAGATTGTAGACTCCTACAAATAACAAATAATGGGATGACACAGTGCAGGATGTACCTACTAAGGAGACTGCTGCCTTTCAACATCTGCAGCAAGCTGCTGTGGATGTTTTACCAGTCTGTGGTTACCAGTGTCCTCTTTTACACTGTGGTATGTTGGGGGGGCAACATATCCAAGAAGGACCCGTCCAGACTAAATAATCTGTAGTTGGCATGAAACTGGACTCTCTGGTGATGGTGGCAGAGATGAGGACACTGGGCTGCTGGACATTATAGACAATACAAGCCATCCTCTGCACACTGTCATCGACAACCAGAGGAGTCTGTTCAGTGAGAGAGTGCTTCTTCCAAAATGCGGACTTAAGAACTCCTTTGTCCACCATGCCATCGTACTCGACAACTCCTCACTTGGGGGTAGGAGGAAATAGGGAGGACAGAGGGGAAGTAGCGGTAGCGACTGTAATTCATTATTTACATAGTGACCTTAACACTCTCCTTCATGTGTGCAATAATAACATCACCAACACCACAGTACAATAATTTAATTTAATCAAAGGCTCTATATGTATTTTTCCTCACTCTATTCCATCTGTTGTTTTATCCAATCTATTATTTACTCAATCTATTATTGCACATTTAGCCAAGAGTTTACAAGAGTTTACTTCTTCCATCTTGTTAAATTCTACTGTTAAACTGTCCTATTAAGATATCACTGTTCATTCAAAGTTTATCGTTTATTTATCAAGATTTTACTGTTTATTAAGAGTTACTATTCTTTATTTCTTTCTAGTCTTTTTATCCCGATGAGATCATTTAACGTACATGGTTTACTCTCTTTCTTGCTCCTTAGATTTATGCTACTGGAAATGTAAATTTCCCTGAGGGAGTCATCCCAAAGGGATCAATAAAGTCCGTCTAAGTCTTAGTCAAACATTTTGATGCCCTGTAGGCTTTTTGATAAATCAAAAATCTGCGTGGTTGTTTGTGTAGGACAGTCTGAAGATAATCTGCCCTTGGTGTCAATTGAGAAAAAATTGTACACAGAGATTTAAAAGGAGGTTTAAAAAGGTTTTAAAAACACTGAGCGATGGATTCCATAACATGCAATAGGTTTAAATGTACAGAAGTTCTTCAGCTCCGTATAGTGACACATCGCTAGCACATACGGCTGATTTGCTGTGAATTTTCAAACTTTTGAACTTTAAAAGCATGTTGTGGCACCCCCATCAGGACAATTGACTCCTGATTTTTGCAGCTAATGCAGTTTGCCATGGGACATGGCAAAATGTGTCCATCTTTTGCGCATGTGAAGTAGGATTTCCTCAGAAGGAGAAAGAAAGAACACGCAGCAAAACGATAGCGTCTTGGCAGCTTAGGCTCTGCAGAACAGCTTCAAAAACATCCAAAAACATAAGCGTAACAGAAGAAGTGTCTGTCTGAAAAAGTCTCCTTTGCGCTGCGTTCATTTACTTAATTTGAGGGAGAAGTGGGGCGGCAAACATTTCATGTTTTCATAAATGCTCTATGTCATAATTGTTCCATTGCACAATCCTTGAACGATATAAACTCTTCACATGTAGTACACATTTTTAGAAACCCCGATCCAAGGGCAAAATACAAGAGAGATCTTTCTCTACAGATCTGCTTTTGATCCCTATGACAACACACAGAAAAAAACAGTGTGTGCTATGACCCGTCTGCGTTGCACTGCACTTTTTCTCTACAAAGAATGATTGTACTAGAGAGAAATGAATTACGTAAGAACAAAAATATTCCAAAAGAACATCAAGGTCTCTCCCATGTCCCCGTAAGGACAGTTGGTGTACTTGTGTACACTGGAAATCCACAGCTTGGGTTGTTATTGTTCCAACGTTTCCCAGGTTTTGCAGCTATTGGAGGCTTTCCAGCATATATAAGAGATGTTTCAAAATATGTTTCGCTCCGAGGCTTGGATATGTATATATATATATATATATATGTATATATATATATATATATATATATATATATATATATATATATATATATATATATATATATATATATATATATATATATATGTATGTATATAATGATATAATGTATATATAATGTATATACAAATATTTACACACACACACATACATATGGATATATGAGAGCAAAGCACATTTCGAGAAGAGGAGCATATCAGAGCGGTATGATTTCCTAGGAGAGAAAAGCAGATGTTGGTGGTACAGCTCTGCAACTTTGATGAAACGCACCATCTTCCGTGTGACACGAGGACTTGAGAACCATTTACTCTGAGGATACGCTGACGACGGGGGCACTTTCGCTGTCGGAGTGTTTCCTCCGCTTTGGGTTGCGGTGTTTGCCTTGCCCTGGCTCATGCATTGTTTATGTGTTGTTCTTGTGGAGTCCTGGTCTTACTCCCCGGAAACCTGAAAACACACTCTCCCTTTCTGGCTTTCTCGCTTCCTTTCACAGTTGCAAGCACGTCCCACAGTCTTTCGGGGTTTTGCTTGTGTTTGTGTCCATGAAACATTGTGTTTACAAAAACGGCAGATTGATTCAATTAAAATAGCCTGAAAATCTTAGTTGATTATAATTACCCCAACGTGGTGGTGGTTATCCTTTTTGTGTGCAGCTCCACAGACATATCATTTGAACTGCTCCTAGAGATGGGAGTTTTGAAGGGTGCACCCCAGGGTTAGTTAACCCTGTGATATTGATGTTTCTGCGTGCTCAAACATCCTCAAGGACCAAGTAGCACATCCCCAGTCGCCTGTCCATAGCACAAAAATTCAGTCAGAGTCTGCTGTACAATCGGTTCGTGAATCAAGGACACATTGTAATGTTTCTTAATCTAAAGTTGTCTGATTGTCATTTAGACACTTCAGTGGAAAAAGAAAATAAAAAAAATTGATAAACTGTATGAAATTCAACAAGCTCATGGAATCTAAAGGTCGCTAACTGAAACGGGAGCTTAAATTAAAGTTTGGTTTAATTGGGCACTGGCAGACTCGAGAACTGCATACATTTCTGTATTCTAACATTAGAGAACTCTGAGAATTCTCTAAGAGCTGTTCCATCCATGGTAGAAATCAAACGTGTTTACATGAAAAGCAATCCAGAGGAGCCTAGCACGTGATGTTTTCACAGTGTGGAGGTTGTAGAGGGTGGATGGGTCAACTTCGTGCCAGGACGCCGTCGTGCGCCTCCTCATCCCGTCGACATTCAAAGCCGGCTCCAAGACCCTCTGCAGAGAGGGAGGCCAGTGCGACGCAGCAGCTAAAGAGGAGCGCGGCTGCCGCTTTTCTCCCAGGGGCCGTTCCAGGAGAACCGACACGGCCAGCATCTCTAAGACGTGTTCGATTCAGTTTGCATTGTTTGACTTTCATACGGTCACTAAACCTGGGTGCGTGTGTGTGGAACGCTGAATGTTTATCCACATGCTGCTGTTGAATTTAAATTTACATTTTCACGATTACATTAGTTAAAAAATATTTCCTGTACATACTCTTGTAATAATAGAGTTTATTAGTTTTATATATATATATGTGTGTGTGTGTGTGTGTTTGTGTTTTTCCTGTACATACTTTTCTCTTCCCAGTACATATTCCTCTCCCATATCTTAATAATATATAATTAATTTAGTATCGTTTTGCAGCTTAATATTTATTAAGCCCTTGTATACACCACCCCCGTGGGACCCTCTTTGCTCTTTTGTATATTGGAATTTTTGCACTTTATCATTTTAATTGCACCTTAGTAGTCCTGCTCACCTAATTTCATTTTACATGTTTCAATGACAATCTTTTTCAATGAAATCTAGAATCTTCAATCTTGAAATAATTTTGTTCAGATCGCCTTTGATTGCTACCTGTCGTACAGTAAATCACCACATAACTGAACAACAGCTCACAAGCAACATTCGTAAAAAGTGTATTTCCAAACCAGCAATCAGGAGAGCATGCCAGAGCCTCAGCGTAAAGCCAGGAGGCCTCTAACGTGGCACCGTGGCACAGAAGCTGTTGGCTGCCACTGAAGATCGCTAAACACAAAGCTGGCAAAGAGCCTGATCTGGTCCTCATCTGCAATTGTGTCACAGATTGCCTGACGGTCTCACCTCTGCACACTTCTCTTTTTAAACCTCGCCGTACAGCTTGAATCACCCTCGGCTGTCACCACCCCACGTCTGGTGTCATTCCACAGCAACCTACACAACCTCTCTCCCACGCGCTCCTCCTCCTCCACAGTGGCATCTGCTTTACCCACACTCACCTCGTTCTCCTCTCTGGAAGTAAATGGGGCCACAGAGTGTCTCTGTGTCACTTTATCCTCATGTTTGGACAGCCTGTGTCCTCTGTCCTCCAAGGCAGCTCACTCCTACTCACCTCTACCATGGCAAACTGACACTATTTTGGGGAAGTGGTGGAAAACCACAGATCCAAGCGATCTCAGTGGTCACTCCTGGTCGCCTTCTTTTCCAGCATCTGTGCTGCCAAATCTGCTTTTCACAACAAGATCAACAGCTCTAAAGATACCCAGAAACCAACCCCCCCCCCATCAAGTCACTGCTCAATCCTCCACCTCCATCACCAGCAACAAACCTCTGAGTTTCCACCTCTTCAGAGAAACGGTGGAAACTATCAGCAACCCGTTCTCTGCACTACTCACTGTCAGTCAGGCCCCTCAGGACAAGAGCGCATCACTCTTCTCTTTCACCCCACGCTCAGAGACTGAGAGGTCGGATCTACTGACTCGTAGCCATGCTACACCCGTCCTCTGGACCCCATTCCTACACATCTCCTACCATTGTACTAGCTGTCACATGTTATGAACTCCTCTGAATCTTTTCCTGAATCCTTCAAGCAGACTCGGGTGGTGCCCCTGCTCAAGAAACCCTCACTTCAAGTTGAGAATTACCTCGGACGGTTTCTCCCCTTCCTTTCCTTTCGAAAGCTACTGAAAGGGCGATCTGTAATCAGGTCTCACGTTTCCTCATGCTCAACGTCCTTCTTGACCCTAATCATTCAGGCTTTAAGAGCAACCACTCCACTGAAATGGCTCTACTGTCTGTGACAGAAGCCTTGAGGTTTGCTAGATCTGCAGGACAATACTAAGTCCTTATTGTCCTAGGCCTATCACACTCTCGGAAAAGGGCATCTCTGGCAAAGTGCTCTCCTTGTTTAACTAATATCTAAATAGGCGTTCCTTCATTATTCTTTTGCAAGGGCAAACTTCTGCCTCTCACCCACTCCCCACAGGCTCAGTGGCGGGGCTGCTTCCCTTGACAACCAACTCCACCTCCTTGAGCCCAATCATCCGCTTGCATGTCCTCTCCTACCATCACTATGCGGATGACACCCTGCTCTACTTTCCCACCAGACGACCCCACTGTGTCAGGACAGATCTCTGCTTGTCTCTCTGACAGTCCCTCTACAACAACATTGAAATTGGCTCTTCCCGCCCCTGCCCAGTTAGAACCCGCAAGAGTTCAGGTCAGTGTGTGACCCAGCTCCTGGTGCAGGCAATGTCACGATTACTGCAGTTCTCTTCTGGCATGCCTTCCCTTGTGCTGGAGCACACTAAACTTCCAAATGTGCCGAAAGCAGCAGCACGACGTATCTTCAGCCAGCCAGAAAGGGCACGTGATGCTGTTTCTGATAGACCTCCACTGGCTGCCTGTTGCTGCCCAAATCAAATTAAAATCACTTGTGTTAGTGCACAGAGTCATCTCTGGGTCTGCTCCCTTTTACCTGAATTCCATCAGTCAAGTGGTTATGCTACCACTTGAGCACTACATTCCTCCCAAGAAGCAGTCAAGAAGTCGATCACAGTCCAGACTGTTTTCCTTTGCGGTCCCTAGTTGGTGGAACAAATTTCCGGACACCATCAGAGTGGGAACATCCCTATCTATCTTCAGTAATCCATTGGAGACACTCCTCTTCCGAGAACACCTCCTCTCCTAACCATTGCTCTCACTCCTCTTCCAAAATAAAAATCTCTTTGTCTCCACATCTTCCTATCTTTCAACTCAACTACGGCCCCCTGTTGCACCGCATGCACTAATGCAGCATGCTGTCACTCAACTGTCAGTCATTTCGATAAAAGCATCTGCCACATCAGTAAATGCGATACGTCATGCCAATGTAAACAGCATCTGAAAAAGCCAAACTGAATACATTGGAAATAAATATCAACGAGCAAAACAATAAAGTGCTCCATTCCATACTACTAAGTATAAGTCTAAGTTTGAATAATATCAAACTGCCTCGCTTGTAGAATAAGGCATTCCGTACCATTCTATAATCTTATCTTAACTGCTGAGGCAGGACAGGTTGAAAACAAAAACTGAACACGGTTGTTCAGGGACGCGTGAAATTCAGGGTCGGAGGGGGAGTAAAACGTCGCGATGAACAATGAGGCAGAGGAACGCCAGTAAGAAGAGGTGTTCACTTCCACACTCCATCACTGCTGCCACAGGCGCAGGGGACGCAGAGCCAGAGAGTGGAGCACTCTGACTGGTATTGTGGCATGAGGCATTTCTCCGAGCCTCCTGGCGCGCCGCGGGGACATTTCAATACAGGCGAGGTGCTCCGTGCCCATGTGTTGCTCGCCGTCTTTACGGCAAGGCCTGCCATCTCACGTGACAACTGGCTGCCGGCTCAAAGGAACACAGGGTCACAGCCACTGCGGTGCTGGGCCGGTGGCCTGACACTGGGCTCTTTTATGGCTCAGAAACGGCAAAGGAGGGGGGGGGGGGGGTTGGCAGCCTGACATCTCCTCATACTGCCTCAACTCACCTGCACATGAGGTCACATGCACGCACGTGGGCCAAATGACAAAGCGTGTCCATTAAGGCTGCTCTGTCGCAAGCGGATAATGAAGATTGCAGGACGTTGTCCGTTACGTAGACCTAGCCATGTTGCCATCCACTACTCGTTTTTCATGTAAGCCATCTAGAAATACCCGATTCGAGTAGATTCTGGTCTGTTAACTGACAGCAGTGTGGGTTTATTTCCGCAATGTGTAGCCATTAGTAAATTCCATATCACCTATTAGTCACAGCGGCCCTCAGCCTCATCAAAGCCTTTTGTAAGTGTGCAGTTTGGGTCAGAGATCTGATAGTTGGAAGAAAATATTGTCCATGCAACAGCTGTCAGCACTGACAGTGACTGAAGCAGGAATCACACTCGTCTCTCTCTAGCCTACATCATCTTCCCTCCGCCTGCCCTGTCTGCACTACCTCGAAAGCCGCTCTTTCTACTTCTCCTTATTTTCGGAGAAAAATATGCAGTCATATTGGCTAATCGTAGCGGCGCCTCATTAGACACAGCTTTATTAAAGCTGTGTCTAATTGAGGTTCTGCATCAGTGGCATGGCTTGCAGGGATAAACAAGGATTGAGGGGACGAAATAATGAATGGGGATACGTAGGGGTGGTGATTAACTGCACAATGAGCAGCAAGTGCGGACTGACCTCCGTCACAAAGCCAAGGAGGGATGAAGGAGACATCTGCACATCTGCCAGCAGTCCCAAGCACACATTCTGAGAGGGAGCAGCAGAAACCATGCTGTCATCTTCCAGATGCGGCCACATACATGCTGTGTTGTTTCTCAAACAGATGAGTCTGAGTCAGCTGTGGCTACGCGGTTTCCAGCTAATGAACAACGCAGACACATGTGAACAAGTGTGAACAAGAATTCACGGTTGCAGAATTCATACGCTGAACAAGAATGACTTTGAAGGCGGAAACTTGTTGCCTTGGACCACTTCAGTTCTTAATGAAGCTCCTGCATGACCAAAGAGTGGGTGGGGGTCTTTAGGCGCAGGAAACAGATCCACAGAAAAAAATGATTTTCCTGGAGTCCACATATGCTGCCTCCCAAGAAGGACATACCTTGAGAGATATTAGAAAAGCTAAGCTAGCACTATCTAAATCCAATGAGAAGGAGAGAATGAGAGGGAAATCCAATTCCAGTATTCCAGAAATTTAATTGAAGAAAAATCCCCAATTCCAGCCATTAAAGCTGGAAGAAGTTAATGCCATCCTCAGAGGCTTATATAAGAACTTACATCCATCTCAAATAGATCCACCAAGCGCTGCTATAGAAGATTTCATAAGCACTCCAGATATTCCGACCCTAAATAACGGACACATCACTGCTATGGATTTGCCTATCTCACTACAAGAGCTCCATGAAGCGCTTACCAGGTCCCGATGACTTCCTAGCAAAGTTCGACATATAACTATGGCTCGTTTTATTGGACATTACCACACATTAAGAAAAGAGGTGTACTTCCCCCAGAATGAATTAGACTCTAGACATACAGCAACAGACATGCATTACATGCCTTCTACCCAAATCCCAGTGTGTATGTGCATATATGCGGCACAGTACTTGGGAGTGCACAGTGAGCTTAGCTGAAAGCTGAGTCATGCAGGAGAAAGGCTGGTGGGAGCAGGTGCATATGATGTTGAGGGGAGGCACAGATATTCTCACACAGAGCCGCAAATGTAATTCAGAATTTGCAAACAGCAGATTTTGTGTGCTTGCTCAGCGGCAAACAGCGTGAGGATGATGTGGCACACAGCAGGACCCTCTGCATCTCTTCCTCCTCAGCACATTGACACTCCTAGCCCAACTTCTCAAAGAAACAAAATGCTCCTGAACATTCTGTTCTATGTTATGAATCACACACACACACACACACACACACACACACACACACACACACATACATATGGCATGCCGTTCAGGAAATTAATCCTTGAATATACTGAATGAGCTTTGAATATATGGAATGATCCCTGAATATATGGAATGAAACTTTGAATATATTCAAGGAACTCTGAATATATTGAGTGAACCTTGAATATATGGAAGGGAACTTTTAATATATTGAAGGGAACCTGAATAACTCTGAGTAACTCTTACAGTTTTTCCTACAGACAGGTATTATACAAAAACATCCTCATCAGAGTTCATCGTGCCATTATTTTTATCCCTGGTGAGGCAAACATTTTTAATTGGGAACGGAAACAAACTTTTCACGCTCAAACAACTATGTGCTGCATAGAACTTTTTTGAACTTTAAAATGGAGACAAACCTGTGATCTGTACATGTTATTTTCCAATTTTTGCTGTATAATTCTTCTTTCAGACTGTTGACCACTGTTTGCATGCATCTCATCATACAGATGAGCGTCACAATCATCCTCTTTTCATACTGTATCAAAGAACACAAAGGCTGAACTTAGTGCAGCACTTAGACCAAGAGGAACCAGATGCTTTCCCCTGCAGTTTGTAGGATTCAACGGATTAATTCCGCTATGCAGACATTCACTGTGATGTGTTTCAGGAACAGAACATGCAAAAAGTCCATCAGCTGTCTAACTAACAACTGGATAAAGGAGGCTGTTCTGGGCGTCCAGCTGTACATGGATCCAACAGGACGTGTCTACCTTGAGCAAACTGCAACCCTGGTCTCTGCTCTCAGCTGCGGCAGCCGTCTAACGCAGCTCTCTGCTTGTATCGCATTAGGACAAGGATGGCTATTTGTCTGCTCAGCCTGTGGCTCTGCCTCCCTCTGTCACACAGACATATACACACACAGACACTAAAAGCAGCGACAGAGCATTGCCAAACTGGGTCAGCTTGTAGTGGCTTTCAGGGAGAGGCAGAGGGATGCTGCTGCTGCCGCTGCTGCAGGCTGCAGCCGCCTGTTGCTACGCTGCTTGTGGCATCTTGGCAATAAGGAACGGTACACAGAGCTGCACAGGAATGTCTGCTTCTTCCTCAACTTCCTTCTTCCCCGGGGAAGTTGAGGGAGACATTTAGATTCAAATCACAGAAATCACAGCGAGAGAAACAGAGACTGAGAGAGTGAGTGTGAGAAAGAGAGAGAGAGAGAGAGAGAGAGAGAGAGAGAGAGATGGCTGCTGTTGTCATGGTTACCCAGCTCCACACATACTATATCTGTGCACACACGCATGTACACGCTACAAGCACACATCCACAGGCCTGTATAGACAGTGGCTTTATCAGAAGATAAGAAGAAGACCACCAAGACCGTGTCAGCGTGTGTCAGAAATTCATGCATTGAGCGGAGACGGCGAGTGAGGTTCCGGAGGCTCGGAACCAGCAGATGGAGGGAGATTATGTCACACAGAAACAGTGAGGATTTCGGTGGTCGCGGACAGACAACGAAATCAGCTGCGCCCCGGCACAGATGTGACTTGAATCTAAACAGCGGGCGGAAAAGCAGTCGCCCTGATGTAAACAGAGCGACGTCTCTCCCCAAAACGCGCCGGGTCTGGACGCCTGGTTCAGAGAAGCACAAGACAGGCGGGCTCCAGCGAGGGAGCACAAAGAGGAGCAGACAAAAAAAAGAATAAAATCAAACATCTTACCTGGTGATGAGGCGGGAGGGGGGGCAGTCGAACGAAAAAAAGAGAGAGAGAGAGAAGCGGTTAGGTTTACATTACTGAGGCACCACACCACATAATTCAGCTAAATATGACCTGAAAAACAATGTCCCTCACGTTCAGGATTCTGTAGCCTATTGCAGAGGCAAGGAGGAGCTGACAACATGTGATGCAGTGCGAACATTGACATATTGCAATTTTCCATCTATATGTAAATATATATGTAAAAAGAATGCAATTGTTCCTGTTTTTAATTCTACTCATTGGAAATAGTGACGCGAGCTCATAACTGTTGCGTATTTCCTCCCTTATGTGGCATTATCCCACTGTAAGTGAACGCACCTTTGCCCATCAGTGTGAATCATTTCATCTTGTACCAAGGATTACCTATAACGTACGGTATAATCTTAAACCTTTTCTCCATGTCCCACACACATTAAACCTGGAATGGTTGCTTTCTCCAGGCTGACAACAGGCTAACAACGCCGTAATCTAACCATCGTTAACGTTAAATCGCCACCACTCCCCAGCTTATTTGGTGGGGTTTTTCGTAATTTTCTATTTATCGAGAGAGAGAGAGAGAGAGAACGGTTTATTTGCATGGCAATTTCAAAGTGAGTGAAATAGCAGAACAGCTGACCCCGATAAACAATCGACTGTGGATTTCATTTCCGAGCTGGATAATGTTTTTGTATTTCATTGTGCAATTAGTCTGCTGGCGCCAGGCCCCAACTCTGAGTGATGTCATCTACTGGTTTTTGAAGGCTCGTTTTTGAAGCCCAGGAGTTTGGCCCACATCTTGAATCTCAGGAGCCGGAAGAAAGCCCAATTCCCATCCGCCCCCTACTCAAGCCCTGACTTCAGTGACGTCGACTGTAAGTGACTGAGTATAAACGTTTGTGAGGGCTGCACATTGCTCTGCATGGAGCAGCACTTGTCCGTCTCTCGCGTTACCTTGACAATGTTGTTGACACTGACTGATGATGCGATGAGCAACACAATGCGCAACACAAGGCGCACATAAAGCACATTAATTGACCACCAGACCAGGCAGAATGAGTACTTCACGATTGAAAATGACCTGCTTGTTGGGCAGCCCAGGCAGACTGTGCTGATATTACAAGTACGGTTCTGTTTTGGGTTCGCTTTTCCGCTCAGAAGGCTCAGAAGACTTCTTTTTAAAGTCTATGACTGGCGCACTAGAGCAGAGCTGCTCTGACCACGCTGACCGACTCGTCTCTGCTCACACTGTTGTCAAAATGAAGACAAAACCTCCAGCCGTCAGTAAGACAGACATGAGAGGCCCGGTACATCAAGCTGGGCATATGTGCCACAAGAAAAAGAAGGGGAAAAGTACGAGCACCAATATGTATGTCACTGAATGTTCGTACTGTACGTTTTTTATGTTTTATAATAATTATTTATTGTCAATAAAGTTGGAGTTGGGAGAAGCTGAGATTCTCAAGCAGTAGAGCTCTGTCCCCCCCTTCTGGCTACAGAGTAACACTCCCGCTGACCACTAAGTTGTACTGATATCTGAATTTGCAGCTGGTCACAGGTTTGACTCTTCCCATGGCTGCAGTGCCCATTGAGCAAGGCAGCCCACCCCACCCCATTTGCTCCCCAATGTAATTTGCAATTCGCAAGTACTTGTCTTGTGCTGAGCACTTGTCGGTGGGAGCCGCACGTGCCGAAACCAAACAAATGGAACCAAATATCAAAGCAATTGTCTGCTTGTTCTTCCTCAGGCTTGGTCAGTACGGAGCAGATAAGGTCTGCAGCGGTTCCTCTGTCAGTGTTCGAAATGCCTGACAATTTTCTCATTCATCTACAGTGGCAGTGGGACAACGGCATTCCAAACTCTTCGTTCTCAGTACCAGGACACATAATTAGCCATTTCAAACTCTAGGAGATCGACGACATTTCGCGAAGTCACTGGTCAGGAAATGGTTGACTACTGAAACGTGCCACGACATCTCTCTTTGTGTGCTGATAAAGAAAAGAAATGCCACGCTTTCAAATGAACTTCGGGGGTGATTCTAAGCGTACATAATGAATAGCACCTGTAAGACAGGTCGCGGAGGTACAAACAAAGGCATGAGCAACAAAAAGGTCATGCCATTTGCTCTTAATCCAAATCCTGGTCTTTGTTTACGCAGCAAACACAAGACACAGGGATCGGCACCGTGCCCATGTAAGAAGACAGAATAAAAGATCACTTTTACCTTAATGTCAGTACAGAACCTGCCATATGCCTATGGCAGGCTCTATAATGACATTTCCTTATTGATGTATACAAGTCTGACTTAAAAAAATGGGTGAATCGGGATAGATATGGAATGTGACAAAAATTACACAGATCATAACAACTATACACTCCTGCTTCTTATCTGATTGCTCATCTGATTCAGATTCAAACTGCATCACCACAGTTACTACTTAGTTCAGTAGTGGGTTGCTAAGTAACATTACATCGCAGGGAAAGTGGAATCACATGATCATTGACATGAGGGGCAGGCAAAACAGCCAATCGGTGTAATGGTTTTGTGTGTTGCCAACTGAGAATGAAAGGGTGCCAGAACTGTGCAGAAGTGGACTCTAATGTAACCACACTTAAAAAGGGGATCGTGAATGGGTTTGATGAATCCAGCGTTCCATAGCTTTCAGGTTATCACCAGGCAGCAAGGATAAATGCTTCATTTTGCCATTCTAGGTCCTCTTTGGATGAGAGTAAAAACAGCTGTAGGGTGATTCTGCAAATCGTTCGACAAATCTCTGAGTGTTGCCTGTTCCAACTATGGCTGCTCGTAACTGATTCTGTAACATACAACATGTTCTCCCACAAACGATCGCAGGCCCGAAGAACCAATCCACACAACACACAAGGATAAATCGAAAGAGAGAAAGAGGAAAAGAACGACAGTGGGGTTGAAGGAGCTGAGCAAACTTTGCAGATAGAGCGGAGCAATGCGGTGCAGAGGAGAGGATCGACACGACAGAGAAGGGGCCGACCGGGAGGAAGAGGGTGCGGTGTGAGGGACAGATAGAGGGTGGATGTCCTCCTGCTCCTCCTCCTCCTCTTCCTCTTCCACGCGTGTGATGTGCTGCAGCCAAGCATGCAGCCTTCATTATGGCCCTGTAATTAGAACGCGAGGGGCACGGAGAAGCGATAATAGTGGTATGTGGGTCCTAGGGGAGCGTTGGGATCAGAAGCCCTCTTGGGCACCAGGCTCCAGCCGGCCAGCCTGAGATCAGCCGTGGTGCACTCTGTGTTCAGAGCTCTTTGCGATAAAGCTTACACTTCCTGGGCTAATGCCTGCAGAAGGCATTAAACATTTAGAGCCCACGGCCAATGGATACCTCCGCGCCGAGAGTACAGTGAGACAATGGTGGATTTTGCTTGGCATCCTGAATCTCAATTGAGCGCGTGATTCCGCTGGAATACAAATGCTGCTCCGATCCCTGCCCGAGTCAATAAATAGTTTGCGACGGAGGATGCTGGCAGCGTTTAACTGCACGCTGACTTGGTGCAGCTGAAGACAGCTCCGTAGAAGGGGGCTGAGGGCCGAGGGGACGGCGACAATTCGATCTGTGCCTCGGAGGGGCTGCGGGACTTTGTCGGCGGAACCAGAATGTGCGATTGGTGATCGATGAGATTTTCAAGTAATTAAGCGTCTTCTCGAAAAAAAACCCAGAGCGAGGGATCTTGGCAAACGGCAGGCCCAACTCCAATCTCGTTTTAATCTCAGAAATCCCGGCGAGAGGCTTTGCCAAACCCTCAACAACAATAGTTTATTTGAGTCCAGTCAAGTTTTAGAGCTTGACGGCGTTTGCAATGCATGTTTCCATAAGAACCTCACAGTTGATGGAAACGTGGTCGACGTCCACTGTGGGTGAGACACAATGAATAAACCATATGAACCATATATTCCGTCCAACATGTGTGTAGCACTCACTCGTGGCTTAGTTCCAAAGTCACTTGTGATTCATTGAGATCTTGTGACTGAATATGCAAGTAAATGGTTTTCATTGCACGCTGGCAGCTTGAATAAATGTTTTTCTCCCTGCAGGGAAATACACTGCGAGTGAGGATTTCAGCTCTGTCTGTACGCGGGAGCCGACAGAACCACACGTCAGGGCGCCTAACCACCAAACTCAATCCTCTGAAGTGCAGGATCCTGAGACAGTTGTGAGTCTCCTCACCTTCCCTGCAGTATAGTTAAGGACAGGGTAAAGTTCCAAAACGCCATACACGGTTTCTGTAACGCAAAACCTGCCAGCACGGGCCCCATGGAGCCTGCGGCTTCGCCAATTGAGGGGTGCATTGACTGCACCGGAGCGAAACCAATGGGCAGGAAACTCTACTCTACGAAAGAAAACCCACTCTGGAATATCCACAGAGAGACCACCAGAGACACGGGCCGCTGCCATGGAAGGCTGTGGGAGAGGCGAGGAGAGTCCCTCACCTCCACACTCCTCCCTCCAGGAGCGATGCACTGTTTTTCTTCCTCTGTGGCGGGAGTGTCGCTACCTCCCGCAGCTGGACAGAGAGAGCAGGGGCACATTCAGAGCAGCTGAACACAGAACACTCTCTCCCATCTCATCCAAACCACCTGCTGTCTTGGCATTAACCCCCACACAAACATTGGACAATGTAGCCACTTGCTACATGAAAGGCGTACCGCGACCTCTGCTCGATTGTCCGGACAAAGTCAAGACGTGACTGTCATCAAACTTAAAGTTAAATGAAAACAAGACAGAAGTTACAGTGATGTTCCCATTCTTGGTCCTAACACCTCACAGGTGCTCCCCTCTGTGAAAAGTCTAGGAGTGCATTTCGATAGCTCTTTTAAATTTGGAAAACAAGTCGGGTCAAGTGTTTTCCAACTGAGACTAATTATTGAGATTAAGTAAGACGAAGTAAAATGAAGGAGAGGGTGATACGTGCTTTTATTACAAACCGGCTGGACTACTGTGACGCCCTGTACGTGGGCCTAGACCGGTCCTCTATCCAACACCTCCAGCGAGTCCAAAAGGCAGCCGCTCGCGTTCTAACAAGCACCAAGAGCACTGACCACATGACCCCAGTGTTGAGGCCTCACCACTGGCTTTCTGTCCGATGCGGGATAAGCCTCATGACTTAATTACTGGGTAAAAGGTGGTAAGAGGCGCTACATAAATAAAGTTGCCTTGACTCAGCATCTTTGGCAGGAGACTGGAGCGCTGGGGACACGGGGAGAACATCTGATGTCACAGAAACGGCCACGAGTTAAGCACAGGACCCTCTGGTTGCCAAAGTCCCCCTCGCTGTGAGGCGACTGGCGAGTGCTACCCTGCTCAGTTCCCACGCCTACCACCTGCGCAACCCGTCCGCTTATCAGGGCCTCGAAAGGCAATCTATTCATGTGGTCAACTTATCAGTCGATTACTTTTCAATACATTACTTTGTTACAAAGTGGGTGATTGGTTGCCGGTTGATTCCAGCAGTGATGTAAACTTTTACGCATTAATGAGAGCCGCTTTTGATGGATTGCCACACGGCTTCCAGCCCATTCAGCAGGAGAGCGCAGGGGTCGCCGGGCGATGTCGTGACCCATCGCGTCACCCTGATGCGTTTCCACCCTGACCCCACCGTATACAACTAGGACCTTCTGCACATTGGGATGCTGCTGCCCTTGCCGCTGCCTGCTTTGCGGCCATTCTCCGTGGAGCGACATTGTTGATGGCTCAACTCTACAGGCACGGCAGCGCAAGCTATGCAGCTCCGCACACACACACAACAACAAACAGATATGTTCCGAGGAGACTCGGTGGTGGCGGGTAGATGAGGCTGAAATCAACGGTGTCACGTTACGGTTTGGTCACGTCAAGCTGATAACCGTATTTTTCAAGAACGGAACCGTCCTGATCAAAGTCCCATGTCCCAGTCCAGTTGCTTTCTTTGCATTTCCAGCTGAATAAAACTACTATGACCTGGGGGAAAAAAACAAAACCCTGCTCTGAACCCAGCTCCGCAGTTATACTCTGACTAAGAAACTTCATTTCAGCTTCAAAGTGGTTATGAATTGTAGGTGAATGTTTGCGTTGTTTTCAGCATGTTGATATGTATATATATATATTTATATATAGTTTTTTATCAATGCCTCCTCAGAGACCTTGTGGTCAGCTGGCACTCGCCCCCCCCCCCCTCCGCTGACGCACGCACGCAGGCATGCGCGCACGCTCACACAATCGTTGTCTTGTGACCGATCGAAAAAGGCAGAGAAAGTGCTGTGCCGGCACATACAGGAACAGCCGCACACCCCGGGGCACTCTCAAAATTTCTGCGGGGTGGGGGGGGGGATTATCTGGCATCTCAGTCCTATTTGGTGTCCACTACGTTCCAGACCCAGTGGTTAGCGATGGTTAGAAATACTCTACTTTTCCGACAGATCTGTTGCACCGCATAGGATTTCATGTCGTGCTGCTGTAATCATTAACCACCACGATATATCGGTACGTCGAGAATCAAATTCCTCGATGGCCAATGAGATGAACACATTGGAATGCTACACGTACGCACATTACAACAGGATGTTGAAGTGATGTTGCTGTCCGGGACTGTGCTTCGAGTTACGCACTCTGCACCACAGCCGAAAGTCGGCGGGATCTCCCCACTCTGTCCATCTCGTCTGCAGACTGTCCGCGGCGCTTCCTCTCAGATTCATTCGGATTCAACGCGCGAAGCGAAGGTCCGGGCATCGCTCGCTGCCTCCATATCCAGCACGACCAAGGCTCTACATCCTGCGCAAGAGTCAAGAGCACTGGAGTCTGGCAGGTCATCATTCTGAGAAAAAAGACTCATCGTTCCCCCAAGCTCTCTTGAATATAACTCAATTTGACATTAAAGCAACGAAAGTGCAACAGGGGTGGAGTAGTCGATTGGGTATAATAATTTCTCATGTGTTGTGGATTCAGGTCCCGTTTAGTGTCCTGTAGTGACACAGACAGACATCTTTTGATAGGATAAGGTTAAGATAAGGTAACCAGATGAAGAATATGCGTGACAGAGCAGGGGGAGTCTAGTGTGTGGTTTGCTGCGCTCTGCTTGCAAGGAGCAACAAGATGAGAGCGTACAGTAAATGAAAGAGGAGATGTGGTCAGTTATTCAAAAAATGTCCTGATGTTAAAAATGAAGTCAATGTGCTAGGCTAAATTTAACAGGAATAACGATCAACACTCGTGAGAAATGACTGGCAGCGCTCGCTCTTAGCCAGAGGCTGCAGCATCGGATCGGAGAGTTCCATGCCAAAGGAGTAATGAAACTAAAAGCATGCTTTCCAACATCAGTCTGAGCTCTATGGGCAGTCAAGGGGTACGTCACATGCGTGTATTGCATGCTGGCTGTCAGTTCTTTGAAGGAGACTGCAGAAATAGGGAGGGACCAAGTCAGGAAGCGTTGGTCAGGGAGTGTAACTTCTTGCACTCAAGGAAAGCCATTGAGCTTTGGTGTAAAGCTAACATTGAGAGCACAGCTCATATTGAGAGCACAGTGATTAAACAGTTTTTGGAGACCCTCTTAAGGATCTCACCACAGTCAATCAGAGGGAGAAAAGTTGCAGAGACGAGAATTTTGTAATCCATCTCGGAAAAAGAAAAAGAAACCAAGTTTAACTGAGTAAATTTGTGGACCAGATTAGCAATATATCTTAAAAGGAAGCTTTTAAACAAGCTGCAAACCCAGGGACTTACAGGCCTAAAGAAGCTGTATTACGTCACCTCGAGCAGTAGTTATTGATGGGGCAGTATATCCTCTGGTAGCTCACTTGTATACCATTCATTTGGTCTTAAAACTAAATACTACTCGCAGTGCCTGTAAATAAGACTGAACAAGTGCGAAGGCAGGCTCTAAGAACCCCGGAGCTGTGTGAGCGAAGAGGAGCAGCACAATGAAGCACAACGTCATTGGCATAAAAGCGGCGTAAGACATATGACAGGCTGTCACACAGACCGATTGTGTATAGCTTGTTTCCACTCGGCCCGACCCTGCGTAGACAGGTAGTAGAAACCCACACAAGGCTGAGCGGAGTCGAGCAGAGCCGAGCCGTTTACAGATGTACCGTTTCAGATTTAGTCGGAAGTGTGTGAACTACTGTAACAAATGGGACAGGACACAGCGCTAAAAGCCAAGAAAGCACGAGCGCTGCGACCTGTGCGGGGCCATCTCGGATTGACGGTCCATCTGGTAGACGGACAGCGGCATGTCGGAGACACTTCTCTCATTTTGCAGGGATTCTAGCCGGGAAATGCAGTCCGTATTCCCCCAATTCACCGTGCGGGCAGCCTGCGTTTAATAAAACACCCACACTTATCTTCCCAGTGAAGGCAACACAACAGGTAGCGGTGGAAAATAAATCCAAGTGACGCCTCTTTTGTCACCGCATAAGCCATTTGACTCAGTGCTCCCGTCTAGACCCAAAAAAACGATGACTGCAGTGAGACTTCAGAAAAGGTTTTGGAACCTGTTGCTCGGTTCTAATGAGATTTGGATTTGCAGCTCAGGGATTTCACATGAGCTTAAGGGAGGTGGCTGCACCGAGGGTACTGCAGGAGAAGAATAAAGGCCTTTGTATTGCACTCAAGATGCAAAAACTCCATTCCAACTGTGCATACATACACACACACACACACACAGACAGACTCACAAAGGAAAGTAATGTGCTGGTAATGGTAGTTCTTGATTCTTTGTTTCAAAATTATCTTATGTCCACACCTCTTTCCTTCAGTTCAGTGTCACTGCTATATTATGTTTATACCTGATTGGTTGGGCTTGCTAGAGGTTATACTACCCACCAATCGGCCCCTTTCTCTCTCGGGTCTTCCGTGTCGACCGTCATATCTCCTTTGCCTGGGTTTGGATTTGTCCCCATGCTCCTGTTGTGTCAGGATTTCCGCCTGCTTGCATTCTGGAGACCACAGATTGCATTCGCCGTTAGTTTAGGATTCGGCTTCAGTCTAAACCTACTGGCCGCGGCGCCGTTTCGGTCCTCTCGCATCATCCAACCAGCTGAGCATGTTGGGTTGGCGAACTCGTGACTTCGTGGCCGTCTCTCCAAAAAGGCAAGTGAGAATGTCTCCTTGTAATTGAACGGAAGCCAGCCCGTCAGTGTGTGTCACTCGATTCACGCGCAGCTATGTGGAAAAAACGGCAAAGGGCGAACCTGCCAGGTGCCAAGTGTGCACTGCGCTGTCACCATGTGCTTTGGCCTCTCTCACATGCAAGCGCACGCAAACGCACGTCCCTGTGGGGACACTTCTTAGCGCGACACAGTCTCTGCAAACCTTAGACCGGCACACGAGCCTTACCCTGGACTAAATCCAGGTCAGGCACACTGAATCATCTCTTTTCCATCGAGTCGTCATCTTTCAGAAGCGAAGAGAACGGCACAACGTGCGCACACACGCACACACACACGTGGAAACACAGACTTGCAAAAACCAGATGCCAGCTCGCCGTGAGGGGTTCGGACCGCGTTTGTTTTTGGGTCAGTTGCCGGAATTCAATATTCAGTGTCGTCACGCTGCATCTGGCGGCGAATTCCCTCGTTCTCGGACTAATCCGTTACCGGTGGACCTTCAGAGACAGATCAGAGTCGAGCAGATTTTGCCTTCCCACGATGAGGGCTCCTGACGGGGTCCCCATGACCGGCCTAATTGACGGCAGACTGACCACGGGGGCCGCGCGCAGGCCTCCGGCGCTCTGTCCGTCGATCTGACCCATTAACGACGCAGACGGCGTCCGTGGCAGATTGGCCCCGGCGTGCATCCAGACACAGTTTACCGATTCGGATTATGCTTGTCCGTGGAAACCCCACATTATCTTAAAATCTATTCAATCGAGCTTTCTCTCTAAGAAATGGAGGCCAAGAGCCGACGTGCTAGCAATGCCGCACACAGCGCACATCGATCGATCTCCGGGCCAGACTTAATCCACACGAAACAAAAGCGGCATTGATGCGAAAAAAGAATCATGAGGTAAGCCCTGCGGTCCCTGTCAGCTGAGATTGTACAAAGCAACTGTCCCAAGCCCAAAGCATTAAGTATTTTTCTGAAACCATCCAGTTCAGTGGTTGCCTACTGATTTCGCAATGCAGCCAGAGACGTTACATGAGTGGAAAGGGTCTCCATCAATCCCTATCGAGCAGGGTGCCTCAAGATGCCACCCAATTCCATAGCAGAGGAGTTTTCGCATTTGTATTCATTTCACCGTCACAATTTGTTGTCAACAGGACTACAAAACCACAGTATAGCTCACTATAGTATAGCAGGCATTTTTTTTCATTTACAATGCACTTTCAACCTCAAATGTGAGCACTGTTGTAATGTAACAAAGTGCGAGCACTTTGTTACTGTACCGTACTGAATCTTCACGTGTCTGTACTCCTATCTGCGTTCATTATTTCTATCTATGACAACTTCTACTTCTACTCCACTGCCTTTCCTTTCTTTTACTCTGACACATTCCCCTCAACCATCTTTACTCCTTACTGCAGAACAAAAGTTGAGCTGGTGACGTAATGCCTGTTGTCATGTCGACCCTCGCCATCACAAATTGCGTCACCCTCCAGACATTTCTGGGCCTAACTGCGTCCCATCCCGCCGCCTGCTCTCTCTACCAGTGGCCAAAAGCAAATTCATCGTGGCTGCGCAACTAATTTGTAATCAATCATTGTAATCAAATCTGATTGACTGATTGAAATCCGGTCTGTCACTCATCACTCATCACTTTTCATGGGTAGGAGTAAATATGTAGCGGTACCTAAGGGATGAGGAGCATTGCTTATTTTGAAACTTAGAGGGGCATTTGAGTCAGGTTCCTCGCATCTGGACGAACGCCGATATCGATTCCTGCTCTGTGTCTCCATTAAACATGCATGTCACAGTTGTTGCCTCCTAAATCCATCAATTTGAAAAGCTTAAATAACAGATGGAACATCGATAAAAGACGATGGCGTGGGAGGTCAATGGAAGGGCTAAAATGACGTCATTCTCCAAGGTCTTTCAGGGCGTAGCACTTCACTGGTAGTTCTGCTGCAAAATTTAGGCAGCGACCCAGTTGAACTCCAAACAGGCCAACGCGCTCATTCAGGACGAACAGACATCAGAGGAGCGGTGTGCGCCCCTGCTCCAACCAGGGAGCGGAGCGTCGTCACCTTGCTCACCTAATCTTGTCTCTGCCTACTTGATTTTAGTGCTGGTCCAACGGATTGCTGCTCACAGTCACATTTTTCTGGATTTGACCCTGGCGTGCTCCACCGGGTCCTTACGTATGCGGAACATGAGAACTGGACTTACTTAGGGTTTGATACACAGATTCACATTTTGAAAAGCTTCTACCGCCTGTCACCGCTGTGCCTCTAAGAGCTTGGCCGAATGTCACGACTCCATGACGCACATTGCAATGCGCAGTTTCAGCAGCTGCAGCTGCATCAGACCCAAGACCCAACTGGTCGTGATTTGTCAGTACTCTCCCCTGGCTCCCCCCGGCGTATTGCCCGCGCTCCTCCCTGTAGCTCTGGTCCTCCCTGTAGCTCTGGTCCTGACGCAATCGTCTTTGGACCGCTATTAGCGGCTTCAGGCTTTTAGCAGTGCGAACAGCGTGACTTTTATTTTTCACACCCATCATGTCACACGTTTTGCGATGGTGACGGTTGGCGCGACAACAACAGGCGCCGCGTCGCTGAGCGAAGCACAATCGACAATCTTGATCTTCTCATGTGCCGTATAAACCGATGTGGTTTCACATCCTGTACTGTGTTACAATCACAACATAGGTTCATCATTTCTACACACAGCATATTCGATGCTATTAAACTGGATTTTGGTTAAAATTGAAAAGTCACATTGTTTTATGGAGGAGAAAAGCATATAATCGTAAGTATCAGGAACTATATGAATATAGTTAACTAAAACACAAACAAATAATAATAAAAAAAACATTTGATGAAGTGTTTGGATCACAATACTATAATTATTTCCTATTTTTACCACTACACCACAACCTAACCTACAGGGGTTTCCTAGCAGGATAATCCAAGAAAAGAAAAAAGGCTATAAGAATGGTTTAACTTATTTAACTTATTTTAAATGGTTCAAACGTATATATTATAGTAACATTAAGTCAAGATTCTGTCTGTTCTTTTCTGGCAAAAGGTCCCTCAGCTTTGTAGACTGCACAGTGCAGACGCAGTTTCCACAGTCTCACACCCCATCACTCATGAACAAGAATCAACAAGAATCCGAAACTCCTTCACTTGGGGCGAGGACTTATCATCCACCTGGCGTAGACACCAAGTACGATGTAGAACGAAAGAAAATCACTTTCCTGACAGAGCCAGTGAAAACAAGCAGACCATGTAAGTATACATAACAACCAGCCCATTTAACGACTTTCCCAGGGAGGCTGAGTAGTGTGATGGCCCTGTAATTGGCACACACCCTCTCATCTAGAGAGAGACCGCCACTCTGGTTTTCCGGCACTGACCCCGACTCCTGTGCAATGTCGAAAAGGTGTGTCAACAATGACGGCAGCTCAGCCTTCAGCATTTCTGGAGATATCTCACTGTGGAGTTGTTGGACTACCTCAGTGACCTCAGCCGGGATATTGGCGATAATCCCCCCCCCCCATCATCCTCCGTAACGGAGTGTGGATTAACGGGTTTCAAAAGTTCACCAAAGTGCTCTGTCCGTCATTCTACAACCTCCTCCAGTGAGGTCCACAGTGTTCCATTTTTGCTGTGCGCAGCTTGGATGGTCCCCGACCTGGTGGACGGTTTTCTAAAAAGGCGTCGGTGCCACTCAAAAGTCCATCTCCATTGTTTGAATATAGACATAAGGCAATCATTTCAGAATTTTAATGTAGGGAAGGATCCCGATCTAACCACGAGACACAGAGCAGCTCAGCTCAGCTCGTGTGGCAGCAGCATAGTGTTCCGTTCAACGCGATCACAGTGTCCCGGCGCATCACCAGGACTGCTGTAGATCATGTAACGAAAAGGCAACACACACGCATGCTTGTACACAGGTTCCTGTGCCTTCCAATGGAGGAGTAGGCAGGGCAATCACACAGCATTCACTCCATATCCTGTAATTATCCCAGTGAATTCCAGTTAGAGGTCTGACATCTCCTGTATGTGTGTGTGTGGTGTGTGTGTGTGTGGTGTGTGTGTGTGTGTGTGTGTGTGTGTGTGTGTGTGTGTGTGTGTGTGTGTGTGGGTGGGTGGGTGTGTGCGTGTGTGTGAGCCTATTTTCTTAGCATGCTCTCCAGGGATGTTGATGAGATGTGAGAACAGATGAGAACCGGGAACTGCTGCTCTGTTTGCCTTAGTTAGGGTGGAGACAGAAACACACGCACACACACGCACACACAAATACACACACACACATCATCATTACTCCAGAGCACATGCTGACTTACAATGATTTCCTAAAGACTCACATATTTATATTAACCACAACTTACGAACCCTAAATGACAAACAAATTCACAGACTCATGTTCACAAAAATCAATTAAAAAATCACAAAAATCAACTGTGTGCCACACAGCACTACTTTGTGACTGTATTGTACTGTGTACTGTGTACTGTGTAATGTGTTAGTGGAGTCTGTTTGTCCCGCAAACATATTAGTGCATCTTTCTATCTATCTATCTCTCTCTCTCTCTCTCTCTCTCTCTCTCTCTCTCTCTCTCTTTGCGTCACAGGGATACACAAAGGGCAACCTGTGCAAAAGGACATGTCCGGACAAAGGAGGACATTTGGTCACCCTATTTAAAAACATGGATCCACAGCATTTTGGTGTCTTTCGACATGGCAACGAGGAGTATGCATGGAGCATGAAGCAATATCCATGTTGGTCGATGTAAGCACACAACTGGTGCTTCCTCATGGCCAAAAGAGCTCTTCCACAGGGTCAACAGGGCTTCGAACCCATCTTAAATCCCTCCCTGTCCTGGTAAATGAGCCTTGAACACCTGGCAAACTGTTCCAGCAATCTGAAGCCAATGCATGGCTCTTGTCTCAGCAATACTTAGCCCTCCACCTCTAAAACAAAAGAGAAAAGGTGGTGTGCAGTCAAAAATAAAAGCTCATTCGTGACCGTGTTAGAAAAACAACCTAAACATACCAGAAGTGAACACCAAACGATATTCATTGGGTATATTGTATTTAGAAATTCAACAGACCGAAATCCATCCACGCCTACGAGATTTCCGTGTGAATGCTGTTGATGGTTTATAGCAAACGAACATGGTTATCCAAAATGCAGTAACAGAACGTGTTAAGTTTGCAAAAAAGTAGCTCAACGTTGATTGTCACTGAATAATCACACCAATCATTTTTTCTGGCAGGATGCCTCAGCACTCACACTGCAGTCTACACC
The DNA here is from genome assembly GCA_029224185.1 of Karalla daura. Taxonomy (NCBI): domain Eukaryota; kingdom Metazoa; phylum Chordata; class Actinopteri; order Chaetodontiformes; family Leiognathidae; genus Karalla; species Karalla daura. The sequence continues at coordinate 16,763,458 of CM055209.1, read as the reverse complement.
TGATTTAATTCATCCACTGTCTGCGACTGTATGCGTGTGTGTGTGTGAGAGAGAGAGAGAGAGAGAGAGAGAGTAAGCAAGAGTGAGAGATACAGAGAGAGAGAGTGAGAGAGAAACAGAATGGTGAACCAGTTCCCTGCAGCTTCTGTATGTCGGAGACTCAGAGTCATCAGAGACTCCTCCAGTCCTACAACAGCCCTAAATATAGTAATGCTCCATTTCTCCCTCAGAGACAGAATGAGAGTGAACTTGACACACACAAAAAAAATAAAAAAAATCGGGAAAGTTGTGGCTCGATGATCGCGAGTCTGTGAAGTCTGTGTTTACTCCGCTCCCGGGAAGATGGTGCAACAGACGCAGGGACTGCAATGCCAAAATTTCTCGAGGGAGGTCGGGGCAAAATGCATTTCGCCACGTTCACCTTTGCTCCCGCAGAGCTGCCATGATTTGTTGTTGTCATGATTCAATATCCCAATATGAACAAGACACAAGTGGGAGTGCTGAACGCAGTCGGATAGGAGCCTCTGCTTAAGGCATCAAATTCACCAACCAGGAGAGTTAAATCACATTTCTGGTCTATTATAACAATGATCATGAGTAAGCAATATAGTGCAAGGATAACAGCCTGTCTGCACACACAAAGCCATTCAGAGTCTTAGCCCACTTAAACTGAACTGAAAAAATAAAACATTTTAAAGACATTGAGAATGTTTGTCTTTTTTTATTCAAAGCATCCTTGCGACTCTGTCTTGAACAGAGTCTACAGGACGCCATCGAAGGCTCCAGAGGCCTTCTTGCTTGCCGGCTTTAATTTTAGCCAGACTAGCTTTAGCGTCTTCGTATCCTTTTCCATACACACCTGTTTGGATGGTGAAACTTCAAGTGGTTCATTTGATCAGACGTGTTGAAATGCACGTTCAGTTTACACCCTCTCGGGACTTCTCCCGGACATCTATTGCACACTGCATTCGTGTCATCTTCTTCGGAAGAAGTACAAAAGGCCCACACAGGTCATAGCTATGTAGCTATATTCATATTAAAGGTGCCGCATCAACATCACCATACCATGCGTGTCTACAGCGACAGCAGCAGCACAGGGCAAACAGGCAGAAGATGAGCAAAATCAATGCGATCTTGTCTACTTATGATTGGCTCTGTTTATCAGCCAAAAATGTAATTAGCAGATAACGGTATTTTTTTCCCAGTAGCACCCCCAATCAATACGGACAACTTGCACAATGTACTCAAAACGATATAGCGCTCTAGCGTTAGCTGGCCCTCATCGCATTAGTCACAACACAAAATACTGTACCAACCCCGCAGTAATGTCCCTGTTGCAATGTTTTCTGAAAGTCACCAGGTACGTGGTTGGATGGAAAAAGCAAGGGGAACAGCGTGTGTAAATATGCAAGTCAGGAGCCGAGAGAAAGTGACAGCTGTCAGGTCAGTATATTGTTTTGGCGAGGTCATGGCCATCTACTATATCAACTCTATCAAAGGAAAAGATGCACAACGCGACGTGCCGTCTTCGTTCACATCTTGCTACCAGAGTTCCTTGCAGTCAGTGAGTCTGGTGTAACTTGCCTGGAACCCTGCAGAGGCACGAGTCGCGACTTACAGGTCAGAAAGGCACGAGCAGTGCAGCAAGCTGATGCAGCAAATAGGCGACAGACGGAAGGTGACGAGCTGCGACTTCGTGAAGCGGAAGTGCGTCACACGGTATTATACAAGTTCCACAAAACGGACACCAAACACCAAACTGTATGTACAGTGCTCAGCTTTAAATGACAGGAGAGGAAAGAAGAGAATGAAAGCGGCGGCTGCGCTGCAAGCAAAGGCACGATTTCTCTCCTAGCATGCAGTCTTACTTAGGTTAGAGTCGTGAAGCAGATGGATGTGAAAAAGAAGAGAAGCACAATTGTTTAGCTGTCACGCTAAACAAATATAGTTGGCACAACAAAAAAATATCGACCACGGAGCATCAAGATAACTTCAAGGCACAAACGTCTAATGTGGATTTTTCCGCGGCCAAGCTGCATACAAAGCTAAATACTGTCTCTTGTTCAACAAGCTGAAGATAAAAAAAAAACATTTCATTAAAATGAAAGGGAAGTCTTAGGACAGAACTGCGCAACAGAGTGAACAGACGGATGTGTGATTGAGTGGACGAATGATGTCACCTCATCTATTCACATAAATCATCCTTGCCACATGTGTACATGCACACCCCTGGAAAGCAAGTATGAGGGTCGATACCACTACCACTATGAGAGCATGGCTCCGGGAGGACGTAAACAAGATCACGCAGTCGCACAGGATGAGCAGATACCCCTAACCCTCTTCATCTTAGAAGGAGGAGTCGTCTTGAACATATTCTTATTTGTTTTGTTGCCGAAAGGCAAATGGTTAGATGGAACACGTTCCTTTCATTAACCCCTTGGAATTATGCTTTTAAGAGTAGTGATATGCAATTAGCCAGGCTGCCTGTTTTTTTTTTTTTTTTTATTTACCCTTAAAGGGGACATATTGTGCCGTTCCATATTTCAGAACATATTTACGGTGTTAAACAGAACATACATCTATGATCAACCTCCCCACAAGATCGATGCAAAGCCTGACGTCAGGTTTGCGCGTCCAATCAGGACGTACCAAAACAAGTCCAAAAGGCCCACCCCCAACCTGCATCCCTCCCCTGATCCGAACACCAAAAGAAACAAGACGAAGGGTCAAGATACCCCCTAGATCCCCTTCTCTCTTTGCTGCGTCTCGCTTTCTATCTCTCTCGCTCTCTGAGAAAAAAAAAGTGCATGTGTCTGTGGATGTGCAGAGCTCGGGAGGAGCACTACAGAGCAAGATAAACAAGAACCAGTGGGGTGCGGGGCTGGGAAACTTGGTCTGCATATGAGGAATCCTCCACTGAGTGAGCCAATCTGATTAAAAGTATGATGTTTTTTACATCCATACGAGACAACTAAGGAGTTGGTGGTGCTTAGGGTATACTGAAAACCTACTCTGTAGGTTTTGAAATTGTAACAATCAAAAGCAAAAAGCACTAAAATATGCATCGTATGTCCCCTTTAAGGCTAATGCAAGTCTTACAAGGATCCAAATAAATGCATTTAACAAAATATGAAACTGACATCTTTGATCAAACTTAAAAAAAATAAGCTTTCTATTTCCTTTGTGAAGCACCTACAGACGCTTGAAGCCGACAGGCCGGAGCCGACTACGCAATGAAGACATCCAGCGCGAGGACCATACAGCATTCCCGCTGTAAATCTGCGGGAAATGCATCAGCTCTTGGCTCACCGAGGGGACGTTTGGCAGAGAGGAGCTTCGCCCGAGCCAAGATTGTCCTCCACTGTAAACAGTCAACCCAGAACGCGCGCCACAGCGAAGCACACAGACTCCTGTGCAGAACGGCTTCTGTTTCGGCGGCGACTAATGCCAAGGCACACGTCGTGGAAGCGAGAGGGAGCAGTCATTAGCCCAGCACGTTCAGACGGAACGCAGCCAGGTCTCTCTGGACGCGTTTATTAGCGTTAAGGACCTCTGCTGCGGAAAGAAAAACGTCTCTCCTCTTCACCAGGGGGTTCGCTATCACTGTGGGCCCACCTTTGGAAGAAATACGATGCGACACCGGTGAGTCAGGCGACATTTGCTGGTCACCGATCAGCCGACATTGCGTTTCAGTAATTTTTCAGTCCACTTGCACCAAGCCGCTGGTGCTGTTGTGACGCACACAACGTGTCCCTTCGAACAAACGTAGCGTATCAGCTTGGGCCTCTTTTGCTGCCTCTGCGAAAGAAAACATGACTGCAGCATGCAGTTCCGACTAGGGGCAAAAATGCATTTCAACACTGGAACCTCTGAGGCAGGGCACCACCTGGTCGCCTTTCGCACAAATTTTTCGTTCGAATATGTTGTGCCGCAAAGGTTCAGCCTGGTCACGCACTTCCGGCTCTAATGTCTTGTCTCCCGTCTTCTCTTTTCACAGCTTTATGTATTGTGTGGCACCTGCGTCTCCTCGGCTCGCCAATCCCTGGTGTACGAAGCCTGCGTCTTCCCTGTGTCCTTTGTCAGGTTGTTTTTGTCCGACTTGCTGCGATTAAGCTTCAGTCACCAAGGGTCCGTTAAGTATCTGTGTTTTTCTCCATTGTGAGTTTTTGTTGTATTCTTTTTTTATTTTTTACCTCCTTAAGAGCACTCTTTTTCCTACTTGTGTACCTCTTTAAAAGCATTTTTGTTGTACCTTCTACCTCCTTGAGAGCGCCCTTTGTTGTATTTAACGTCTGAATGTCCAAAGGCACTTTCTGCCTGCCACCTTGTTTTGTTGAGAGAACAGATTTACACCTTGCCGAGTCATGGTTCTAACATATTCTACTAATACCAACATGTGTTGTATGTTGTACTTACACACACATTAAGCATATTTTCACTCGCGCACACACATGCTTACTGTACACACACACATTCTCTCTTGCACACACATTCTTCTTTCACATGTATTCTATTTGCATACATATAATATTTTGAACGTGTGAATATGCGCAAGAGAGAAAAATACAAAAAAAGTGTGTGTGTGCAAGACAAAGATGTAGTGTGTGTGACAGACAAGCCTGGGAAGTAAAACATTACATGTATCAGCATTATTAAACAGTTTAAATGGGTATGTTCTGAAACGTTACCTTCTTAAAAGTGTATTACTTGTAGGGACTACTTTGCTGAACATTATCCAATAGAATAAATGAAGGTAGAGATGGCAGGGAGATCAGCGAGCGTGAACTGGAGCACAAGCTGAAGTTGGTTACAGAAATCATATGATATTCAAATGTGTGTCGGTTAACACAGTGCCCCATCATTTCCCTCTCCACACTTTGTTTCCACACAGTGAGTTAATGATGAAGCCCGTCCTCCTCACCAAGGGAAGGCAAGCTGATTTGTATTGCACCACTCTTACACAAGGCAACTGATAGCGTTTTACACAGGCAAGGAAATGTATTGGAAATTATAGACAATTTAAAATCAATAAGACTAGCAGAATACACTTTAAATAATAATAATAATAATAACACATTTAATTTGTTGAGCACCTTTCAGAGACTCGAGGATGCTCTGTGAGAAAAAAAAAACAAAACAAAAAACAAAAACATCACTATCTCTGGATGATCAGAAATTGAAGGCTGGATTTCTGTTTAAATTCTGTAGTGGAGTTAAAATAGGTACTAACATTTCAAACTCAATCCTGAAGCAGATGGGAAGCCAGTGGAGAGAGACAAGGGAACAGGGGGTCATGTGTTCTAATTTTTTGGTTCCAGCCAGAAGGCATGCAACGGCAATCTGCGCCATTGTGCACAAACCCAACCCAGTATTTAAGGTGGATCTGTGTTTGAGGTGTGTGGGCAAGGCTTGGTGGGGCCAGGCCACCCCAGGGCCAGCCAGTAACAGGTGGGTTGAGTGGGTTCGGCTCAGCTGAGCTGTGTTGTCTCTGTCAGCCATATAGCGGGCTTTCTAAGGGAGGACATGGAGAGGAGCACATAGAGAGTGCACCTGAGGGAGAGCTGAAGCCAGGAGGTCAGTGTGTCAACCATATGGAAGTATGTAATGAAGGTGGTAGCCCACTGAGTAGCAGGGGGAGATGCTACATCTGGCACCCAACGCCTGGCTAGCAGACGCCATGGAGCAGCAGCAGCAGCAGCAGCAGGTGGAGTACCTGGCCTGAGTAGGGGTATCATGAAGAAGTACCAGGTGGTGATGGCAGCCAGTCAGGAGAACCTGGCCACCATCCAGGCCCGGTAGAAAGACAAACTGCCCTCCTGGAGAGGCTGGGTGGGTGCAGTGGGGCCACCCATGGCACCCTCCAACCCTAACCCTATCCCTAACCCTAATCCAGTCCCGGGAGGACCACCGGTACTGGTTCTGCTCAACAAGCCTTGGCCCTTCCTGGACTCTTCTCTGGACTTTTCGTCCGTAAGTCCAAAGTGGACCACACTGCCATGGTTGCCCCTGAGACCAGCTCCCCCACCCACACCACCAGCTGCTCCCTCCCTCCCTGGTGGAGGTGCAATGTTGCCCGGACCCTTACACTGTGAGTGCCCCCTAGTGGGGGTCGGCCAAGTGGTCCACGTTGCAGGCCCTCAAAACCCCCTCCCCCAGTCAAGCTGGATTAAAAACTCACCACAAACGGGATACATCCCACAGTTCCTATTGCATGTTGGATAAAAGATAACTGCCTCACTCTCTTTCGTTTGGATTATGCTCTGCTCCTGGATGGGATCCATGGATTTATCAGTTTGCTGGGATGAACTCTAGTACTAAAGCATTAAGTGATTATTGACAGCAGTTTAAAATCTAACTGTCGTCCGTTAGAGTTCAGCTTGATGTAGAAAAATGAAAATAACTGTTCTCTTGCCCCCAGATAAATGCGGCATTCTTAACAACCTGCACTGTGTGTGTATGTCAGCATAATGAATACAAACAATGGCAAGCAATGCTGTATTCAGATTTCCTGCCAAGAGTGGGCTGGAATGGAGATAAGCTCAACAGAAACACTGGCACATTTCACACCACTCTCATCCCTTCTCTGCTGGATGTCTTGCACATGATTTACTATGCTTATTCCCATAGAGCATTATTGGACAAACAACCTGACAAGGAGGCATGTGTGTGGGATGGGACGCATACAGAGCCCGCAACCAGACTCCCACGACAGCCAAAGCTTCGCTGCTGGTTCTTTCTACATGCACACGTTTGGCACACACAGCGTTGTTTCTGGGCTGAGTGTGACAGCTGGAAATAATGACGATCCCAATCAACAAATCAAAGTGACTTTCTTTTCTGAGTTTACATAAGGGTTCTACATTCAGACCTTAGCAAAGTCTCTGACTCAAGGTAGCCCGCCATGTTATCATGGTTGCTCAAGTCCTTCGCTTCAGGAGCAATGTTGGGTCACCCAAAGAAAACAAGATAGTTAAGGTTAGCACATTACAGCAGATACTTTATATACACTGAAGTTTCAGAGGATATCTCACGAGCACTTTTACATTCCTTCTTAGGTATAGAAATATCACAGTTTGTTACTGCACAGATCTGGCACCCCACTTACACAAGTTAGGTCTGATTGGCGGCCTTGCCTCATACTAACCTGTTACAAAACAACAGAGTTTAGCAACTTTTTCCTGATCTGAGTAGTAACTAGAAAATTCCAGCGCGCTGAAATTTCGAGAGTGCTCCGAAACCTGTGCCCACCATCGAGTCACTAGCTGCCCCAACCCCCCCCCCATCCCCGCCAGAGCCGAAGGAGAATTGCTCTTTTCGGCCATAGCTTTGTATTAACATGCATGTGTGAGAGAGACCGAGTGTGTGTGTGAGTGTGCCTGAAGTGTTTGTGTGTCTGTATGAGGTCATCAGTCAGCCTGCTCCAGCAGGACACTGTCAGCAGGGGAGAGAGAGTAGCAGGGAATTCACCAAATGAGCTTTGAGAAGGTGCTGGTGAAAAACGATACAAGTTCTCAACATGAAACTCGGTACACAGACAGACCACAAGTTCCTTGAATTTTTGAAATTAAAATGAAGTTTGTACCTCAAAGTATGGCGACGTAGCGCATTTTTGTTTGAGGCGTTCCGATTTTCCCATTCATTCTTATGGGAAAAAGCGAAATTGCCCAAGTGCTAAACATTTGGCTCTAGGGAGACAACGCTTGCACCTATCTGCAATACAAACACACCGTCACGCAGGGGACAGTCTCAGGAACGCCCTGATGCGATTTGGTGTGTCTACTATGAAAACTGAGGCCACAGTCACGAGTAGAAGTGTAAAGTTTAACTTTGATCGCAGTGGTCGGAAAATGAATGGGGGCTTATGGAGAGAAGAGGCTGCGCTGGCCTGACTCTGAGGCTCGCCGTTTAAATTTTACAAAGCGCTCAGGTTTATGGCCGGCATCGCCCGAGAGCACAAATTTACCTACAAAACTGGAAAAAAGAATTTGTCTACTGCTTACGGTTTGGCCGGGAGCAGCGTGAAAAGAGCAAAATGAGAGGTGATTCTTCAGCGATCCCAAATTGACAGTTGGTCTCTCCCCACTCGAGCTGCATCGAAAACGCCAAACCCACGTGTTTTTGAGAGGGCCTGGATGAAAAACCATACAAGGTATCGACATGCTGTCGGGTACAGCCAGAGACCACAAGTTTTCCTGCGTTTTGGAGTTTGAATGAAGTTTCTGCATCAACGCACGGCTTTACAGCGAATGTTTGTTTGAGGGTGATTTTTTGAATTTTCTGGATTTTCCCATTCATTTCTTATGGGATTTTTTGCTCCTTCGGAAAACTTTTTAGACAAAAAGTGTTATTTTTTCGTCCATCTTTGTCCGATTTCGGATTGTTATACACCAACGCGTGCGGGAGAGCATCCCGAACAAATCTTCTATTCAACTTGTCCAGAATCTGGATCGTTTGCCCACAGTCGCGATTTAAAGGTTTTTTTCCATAACTGCGGTTGCCATGACGACGGCGACAGTCTGCAGACCCTTGGTCTGTGTCATTTTGACCAAAGTGTGTTTGACAAAGTGCTGGTGAAAAACGGTACAAGCTATCAACATGAAAGTCGGTACATAGACAGACCACAAGTTTCTTGAATTTTTGAAATTAAAATGAAGTTTCTACCTCAAAGTATGGCGACGTAGTGCATTTTTGTTTGAGGCGTTCCGATTTCCCCATTCATTCTTATGGGAAAAAGCGAAATTGCCCAAGTGCTAAACATTTGGCTCTAGGGAGACAACACTTACACCTATCTGCAATACGAACACACCGTCACGCAGGGGACAGTCTGAGGAACGCCCTGATGCGATTTGGTGTGTGTATGATGAAAACTGAGGCCACAGTCACGAGTAGAAGTGTAAAGTTTAACTTTGATCGCAGCGGTTGGAAAATGAATGGGGGCTTATGGAGAGAAGAGGCTGCGCTGGCCTGACTCTGAGGCTCGCCGTTTAAATTTTACAAAGCGCTCAGGTTTATGGCCGGCATCGCACGAGAGAGCACAAATTTGCCTACAAAAGTGGAAAAAAGAATTTGTCTACTGCTTACGTTTTGGCCGGGAGCAGCGTGAAAAGAGCAAAATGAGAGGTGATTTTTCAGTCATCCCGCACTCTGACAGTTGGTCTCTCCCCACTCTAACTTTTCAAAAAACGGCAAACCCACGTGTTTTTGAGACGGTCTGGATGAAAAGCGACACAAGGTATCAACACGCTGTCGGGTACGGGCAGAGACGACAAGTTTTCCTACGTTTTGAAGTTTGAACGAATTTTGTACGACAACGTATGACTTGGCAGCGAATGTTTGTTTGAGGGCGATTTTTTGAATTTTCTGGTTTTTCCCATTCATTTCTTATGGGATTTTTTGCTCTTTCTGAGCACTTTTTGGCGAAAAAGTGTTATTTTTTCGTCAATCTTTGTCAATTTTTAGGCTGCTATATACCAACGCGTGCGGGAGAGCGTCCCGAACAATTCTTCTTTTTAACTTGTCCAGAATCTGGATCGTTTGGCGACAGCGGCCAATTAACTGATTTTTGCCAGTTTCTGGCCCCTGGCGGGGCCAAAAACTGGAATTTTGTCGGGGTCAAAGGAAAGCACACTTGCCGGGGCCGAGCCGCACGTTTTGATGTATCGTTTGTGTGTCTGCGATCAGCGGTTCTCGAGATACGCTCGACCGAAATTTCGCTATAATAATAAGAAGAATAAACACGGTGTAGAATAATAGTGCTCCTTTTCGGAGCACTAACTAGGGCAATACAGCTATGGAGCACACGCACATCCAACCTAGATTTCAGAACCAGAATCAGAGGAAAAATCAGATATTTCACCAGAATCTTCGCCAGACTGCTGAAAATCAACCGACATTTCACACCCTAGCAACCATTACTATATAAACAAGGTCAGACCGCCTGCAGACCTCCTCTGATGAGCACAATGCTGAAGCGATGTGCTCATGGCATATCCAAGTCAGACAGTAGGTACCCCAAGAGTTTCTTTACCCTCCCAAAGCCAAAAGCAAACAGGAGCGGTGTCTGCAATAGGTCAAATTGTGTGGAAGGCCCCACTGCGAGCTCACGAAAATAAATGATCATACATGGGTCTGCTCCAAGGCAAGACTAGACTAACGCTGCAGTGATAGCTAACTGGCTAACACGAAGCTCATATACACAAGGCTGGATATTAAAGCTATGGCTACCATTTGTGAATATTGTACATTACTAGTAGATTATTGCCCGAAAGTTACACACACACACACATATATATATATATATATATATATATATATATATACACACACACACACACACACATATATATATATATATATATATATAAGTTTATATACACACACACACATCGGGCATACAGGCCAACGGTGATCTTGGGCAAGGCTTTTCTCGTGAATGCTACGCGTATGAGTAATGGTATTAATCATGATACCTCTTGGTATACAAAACTGGTAGATCGGCCCATTAGTCATGGCTGATTCTGGGCTGGAACAACTACAGCCGAGGGCTGATGGCCCCTCCCTCTGGCCCTTGGCTGTCAATCAGCCAATCAATCATACAGAGAAAGAGGAGATCGACAAAATGGACAGCAGCAAGAAAAGTGACTTTGTTTCAGTAACGAGCCTCCGTTAAGAGCTTCTTGAGAAACATCTTTCCCAAATGTGTTCTTAACTGCCTTCTTAGGTGAACTTTGAGATCCCACAAAACACAGATATCTCAGCGCTCTTTCTCAGCCGAACCCTTCTTAGGAACCTTCTTAACTCCTTAGGAGTAATGACTGAATGTGGGAAACGTGGCCATTGTCTTAAGACCTCGCTGTTTGCAGGCTTCTTCACCTTGAGTCATTGAGGGAGTTGAAAAGTTGAAGGAGAAGGCAGTTAAAATGCATGCGTTATGTGCGTGTGCGTGTGTGCGTGTTTGTTTGTGTGCTGAGGCTGACTGCTCCAGTTTAACAGCTGCGTCTCCTCAAAGCCTCACACAAAATCAACATTTATTATTTTCACAAGCTGGCTTATGTTGCCGTCCTCCGCTTTCATAAACCTAAGCTTCGGATGATTCCGCAATAGCAGGTTCACCTCCTGGAATCCTATTCATGCTGTCCATTTGTTTGTTTTGCACAGAAACTCACACGCACACACACACACATAAAGAGGGGATTGGTGGACTGGAGCTGGGCTCTTTAAAGCCAGATTGAGAGAATTAGGGTGGCGAGGAACACCTAGCAGCGGCCAGAGAAATCCCCTCCGCTTTAGCCATCCTGCCCTTTTTTCCTTTTTTCCTTTTGTAACCTGCCCCGTTCCGCAGCTTAAGTCCCAAACTTGTATACCACAAGGTGGACCATGTGAAACTGGTCCAAAGGGATAAAAGGGTTAAAACTGGAGTGGATCAAACACGGTCTGAGTCATACAAAGGTGAGGTGAGGGCCACGGGATGATAATCGTTTTGTGTCTTTGGTGCCGCTACCTTTGCCACGGGGATAGTAATGAATTCTTTGGAGGTATGAAATAGCTTTTCTTACTGGACTCAAACTATTTCAGGACAGCGTGAAATAAAATAGTCTGAAAAAAAGTCTCCATGCTGTACAGCTAACTTAAAGAGATATATTGCAAGGGTAAAAAAAACTGCCTGTGCTGACATTCAAGCTGGGCTCTAGGGCTCACTCCATACATGGGATGCCTGCTCTACCGAAGGAGCTTAACACTACTGCTGTGTTATGATGGAGAGGTGAAGTAAGCGTCCAAGTGAAGTATGGATGAGAAAATGGCGGATCCACGTACACAAATGTCCCAGCCAGAGCCAGAATAAATCTTACCTTAAATATTTCCTATCTTACCCTGACCAGAGTCACAGAGTTCCCACAGTATGAGTATTGCACATACCTAAGTGGTTTAGGTCTGGGCAGAGGCGGATAGCAAATGTAACAAATTCAATGTATTAGCAGCGTTACTTTGTTGTGAGACAGGTCATATGTCATGTGTAGACACCGTGTGAAGACTAGACATCTCTATCAGGGACTGAAAAGTGACATCACAGCTCTGAACCGGAGCCTGACCTTGGGTGATAAGTTGTAACCAAACCAAGCCTTGCTGCTCCACCTTACTATCTGATTCTTCTCCCACTCCTTCCCTCCCACCACCTGTGTGTGAGAAGGAGCTACAGCCGAGCCAGGCCAAGCAGATGGCGGAGGAAGCAGAGCCACAACCCACACAGCAAAAAAGTCCACCATTCTTTTACAGCCAGCAGCTATTAATCACACTTTGCCTGAAACCGTCTGGCGCCGCTAGCACTCTGCCTCCCCGTTAGAGCACGGCGACAGCCTGGAAATCTCCTAAGGACACCGAAAGACAAGAGATGGCGTGGGGGCAAGGAGAGGCAAGAGTTCACTCCATCTGTGTATGGGTGACATCCTTGAAAACCAGCCAGGTCCACCAACTGTTAACGCGCACGGTGATTTGGCTCATAAACATTTCATGTATGCATTTCATGGCTCTGGTGCAAAAACCTCAGTACCAGCATGGCTGTCATGTTATATGAGACTGAGAAGTGTCGTGTAATGACAGGTCCAGCATGCAAATCTGTCTTCAGAATTTACATGTGAACAGGAAAGCCAACGCTACACCCAAACACCGTCGATGTACGACAGCGTCTATTCTACATGTGCGACAGTGTGTATTCTCATTGTACAGATGTAACATACAACATGGCTGTGTCCAAGATCACTCATAATCATTTATAAAGGCCGCTCGGAATGCGGAGTGAACACTATGTAATGCACTTAAAGAAACCCACAATGCATCCTGATAAGTCGTGAACAAATGATGGCTTGTTACCAGCTTTTCAGCTAATCACATGGCTGCGACTCAGCATGCAGAGGGAGAAGCATCTAATCATTAGATTCCCCCGTTTTGGAAGTTTCAGTCCAAACACTGGCAAGTTCATACACGCCTCCTGCCGTCACGCGTCATCAGGTCTGATTAAACATAACTGGGACTACTCCACTGATCACGCTGTTTTGACTGATGACTTGCGTCTACACACCTTTGCAATAATCCATTTGGTATTACCACTGCCAGGATGACTTCAGTTTTATCGTGATGGACAGCTCAGTGTGAGAGCGTCTGCGGGTTCGTCCCTTGGCAGACGAACCAAGCAGTGCTTGTTCGGCAGGAATATCTTTACCAGTCTGCCTGGAGACTACTGGCAGCCTGTGCCGGGCTTACAGGTGTGTCCCTTTCAGGAGATTTATAGGCTGTGAAAGTGCAACAAATGAAAGCATATTGGTAAAACTATGCACAGATATTACAATATATGCAAGCATATTGGAACAGTTCCTGTTTGTGTAGCATTATATTCAACTTCTTTCAGGATCTGTGCATCTGTTATATATTTTGGCACCTCTTCATCAAATATTGTAGCCAGGTAGTCACAGAGGTTAAGTCCTGGGCTTTGCCCAACAGCCACTCACAAGTGAAGTGCACTCTTGAATGACAGTGAAACTCCTTCAACAACACACACAGTTTGGGCGGTCATGACCTCTTCACTAAGACAACAGAAAGATTTTGATATAGATTTTATTTTTTATTCAAGATGGATACCACCAGTTTGCAGAGTTGATATCTGACTGCTAGAGCTTAACCTTTCTCCACCAACATGAATAAATCCACTGGACCAAAATGTTTGACTTTTCCAGAGGATATCTCAGATGCTGCAGTATCATCAAGTTAAAACAGTCAAGTTATGTCATGTCAAGTTATGTCAAGTTATAACAGAGCAATGATAGGCATAAGGTCAAGTTTACGATCTTATTGTGGACCAAAGAAAGACATCTGAGCTAACCAGGTAGATGCTGTAAATTCCTCTGTATGTCCACTGTAAACGCTGGGGTATACTGCATGCAGGCAACATTTCGAGACCTCACAAAAAACATGTGCGGCATTCGTCGGACAGTGCCTGCTGGAGGAACACTCACAACCCTGTTGAGAATGACGAAGAAGAGCTTGTTTATGTCCATTTACTATCGGCAGCTATCATGGACGCCATGGATGAGAGGTTTGTAGATGACATCCGGCGTTAACTCGGCCCTCCACGTGTATTTAGGAGGGAGACAGTACGGGCCTGAGGAGTGACATATTTGTTGTCAGTGCCAGAATAATGATAAAGTCAATGTGCATGTTCCAATCATATCCTATGACTGTAGACTTGTCTATTACAGTAATTAAACATTGGTAACTGGAGAGGTATGACTGCAATGAGTAGTTGGCTAATTCCCTCCACCAACAAACAGAAGCGTTGAACTGTTTAACTGTAATGTGCCATTTGGGCCATATACTGTTATGGACTGGTGATCTGTCCAGGGTGGAGTCCCCGCCTTTCGTCCTATGTGGCCTGGAGATAAGCACCAAAAGATCCCGTGACATCACTGGAAACAAAGCGGGTAGTGGTATTTATTTAGAAGATGAATGAGTGAATGAATAGAGCATACTTAGCACCAGTATGCCGTGCCAGGGTGGGACAGGCCTGTGTACGCCCCCTGTGGCGTCGCGGGACATTACAGAGGCTGGCAGAGTCATCGTGGAAGTAGGTATTGGGGTTAGCATGACGTTTAATGTCGTATTTGCGGAGGGACACCCTGGCCATAAGATGTCTTCCGTGACAGATTCAGATTTGAGACTCCCCCAGTTGTTACAGTTGGTTGTTGTCTGTAAACAGCATCCACCTAGTCAGACTGTTTCCAGCCCTGACAAACAAATAACTCACATGAAACACGTCGCTGTGTTGTTGGTCTTGTTTTTGTCGTACAGCCCTTTCATTGTGAAAACACGAACAATGAATATTAACATCGTACCAGCTAACAGCAGGCTAGCATTGTGGGTTGCCAAATACAGTCTCTAAGCCGGCACAACTCGGCTGCCCCCCTGGTAATCAGCAGAGTCTGCCAATCCTGCAGTTGCTTCAGGGCCCAGGCGAATGGTGCGTTATCCTTCCCAGCACCAGCAACAATTCATCCCTTGACATGGTGCAGGCTGATCTCTTTACAGTTTCAGAGTGAGCCTGGCCGCCGACCGCTGGATTTTTTTTTTTTGGTGCTTTACAGTCTTAATACACCAGATGGCGACATAGAGGCTCATTCTACATATTCTACCTTTAATTTGCAATATAATGCGCAGCCAAAGTGTGCGACATACATTCCTCCTGCCAATGACAGTATTTCGGTGTCCGCTCCTCTGCGTGATCAGGGATGGAGACAAGCCTGAAAACGTATTCCCTCTCTACGCCTCAGCATCTATCTACGAAACAGCCACTGCCTGGACACAGCACATGTCGACCCTTGTAGCGAAATTGCAGATATGACTGTGGTGAAAAGAAGGTGCTGCTATTAAAGTTAATTTCAATAAATAGAGAATTCTCGGATGCTTTGCACCAGAGAATTTCACAACTACAGTGCATGTGCTGACGCGACAGTCAAGTAACAAGTCAGTTGAAAGTGTGAATGGCTGTTGGTGTTGATCCATGACAGGTATTCTACTGTATCCAGTAGAACACACACAACCACACCCCTCACACACGTTCACAAAGGTCTAGCTATAAAACCTGTAGCGTGAGGAACAAGAAGTGTGACTACAGAGACGACTGTGCTCTGGGTGTGAAGATTTGCGGGCTGTGATTATCTGCTGCGATATGCATGGATGGATGGATGGATGGATGGATGGATGGATGCAGGTGTTAACTGAGACAAATATTTGCCCTAAAACTTTTTTGTTTGATGTTTTGATGATGCCCATACAACATACAAGCTCTTAATAACACCTCTATACGGAACAATACACCTTCATCTTCTAGAGCCTTGAATAAAAGAGTGATAGCTACATAGTGCGTTGCTCACTTGCTCCTGAGAAATATACTGGAGAATGCATTTAAGATTCAGGGAGACGGTGTAAAATCGGAACCTAGCTAAAGTGTTGAGAACAGTAGCGTCATCATGTGAAGAATTTCATTGCAAACCAGACAGCACAGCTCAACATAATGTACCTCTGGACCAGGGATAGGGAACCTGTTCCACAAAGAGCCATGAGGCTGTGGGTCTTTGTTCCATCCAAGCAGCAGCACACCCGATTTGGCTTATTCAAACAACTGTATCTGAGTCTTCAGACTGTTGCTTGCTAAATCCGTCTAAACTGCTGCTTGGTTGGAACAAAAACCGGCAGCCAACATGGCACTTGGTGGATAATATTTATGCAGATGTTGTATTGTGAAAGCAGTTAATCAACGCTTTATTCGTTTTAACCACATAATGAGAATCAGTAGAAAGTCCAAATCATATAAATAAAACACAGACACATATTATGTTGTTAGATCAACGTTGTCCATGAATCAAATTGGACTGTGGGCACTAAAACTCCGGTGGCCTAGTTTGAGGGATGTCATTATAGGCGGAAATAATCCGAAACTGTGAAAACAACAAATCTCAACGCTTAAAATGTCACATTGCAATATAGGTTAGGTGAGGGTGACCTGCAATGTTGTGCGGCATCCTTTGATGATAGCATAAAATAGGGCTAAGTTAATACATTGGTTCTTAAAGCAATCAACCAATTAATCAGGATAGTGTGTAAATATGGTTATTGTTTTCCAGCACTTTAGATAACTACATTTCGTCGTAACACACCACACCATGCACAGTCCTCTTACGTCAGGTCAAGTTCACAGATAGTTAATCAATTGTTCTGAATCTGAGCCATTTATTTTAACCTCAGCATGCCGAAGTATCATCACCTCCTTCACATGGTGGAGAGATCTATTTTCTGCCTCTCCTCCTCCACTGTCAGCAGACCAGAGTAACCTGACACCAGCCCCTGTGACATTTAACCATTTTTAACCATTTGCCCTGACCTGTAGTTTGGAAACTGGTGTAACCGTCGGATTATCCGTTGGTACCTTATGTTTCCGGTGGTCATGCACCTTGCGTGACAGTGACATTGATTTCATTGATTTAATCAGTGACATTGACATTGATTTCATTCATAAATGATCTCTGATTTCTTTCTTTCTTACTTTTTCTCATCGATTAAGATGGTTCATAGGCAATTAGCATTTTAAAAAGGGGTGGGGAAAACCTTCTGATGAGTAAAAGTGGTACATCCCCCCAGTGTTCCCAGCATATCACCTATGGTGAGAGGTCTTTTACTGAATCAATGATATTACTAACAGAAGGCACAATGTGGGCCATTGCGCAGACTATTTTTCTTTTTAGGTTACGAAATGTGAAATTTCGAAGTGTTCAGCCGAATGAGATGAAACATTTTTCACAGAATGCATTAGGATAAATTCTGCTATGTGGATGCTGTGATCCAACAACAGGTCCATCGATTTAGGTCAATGGGACATTCCAAACTACATGCGGGTCTGGGAGAGGATGGTGTGTGTATGTGTGCCCTGTAATGATCAGGAGAGTCATCCTGGGTTATTTTCCCTGCCTTTGTCCTATGTGTAGCAGAAATATGCTCCTCATGAAGTGAAGCGGGTAAGATAATGGATGGATGGTCAATTATTACATGATATTTTTTTGCAAGGGATCCAGCTTTATGGACGCACGAACACAAAATCTTCACAGTAAATGGTCTCTTATTAATCCATCAGCATAATCAGTAATTCATGAAAAACATGACTGGCTGAGAGCTCTGTTTTGCAGGTCAGTGCCAATCACTGTCACGCACAGAAACACCCAAACAGAAGACATCTGGGAGCTGCCTGCTACATGCCCAGGCTCATCTGCAGGCCAAAGGGCACTTCTCCTCAGCCTACAAATGGAGCACGCCATCTGCTCACAAACTTGACTCTTATTCACCCCATTTACATCCACCTCCATGACATTTTCCACAAATCCAGCCAAAGGTCATTCAAGAGACAGCAGTTCACTCCATTCAGGAAAGTCATATTTAGGGACCAGCCTGCCAAAGCTACCAGGACCCTATTGTTTTGCTGCATGTTCGTCTTTCTTTCTGTCTGTCTTTCTTTCTTTTTCTGAGGAAATCCTACTTGAAAAATGACCAAATCTTTGACAAAGTTCCAGTCCCGTGCCATATTGCCTCAACTGCAAAATTGGACTCTCAAAATTGTCCATAAGAGTCAAAGAGAGTCAGTTTTGTATGTATGCTCTGCAATGGACTGGTGACCTGTCCACGGTTGATTCCCTGCCTTTTGCCCTATGTGAACTGGCCATTAGGTAAAAAGTGGACAATGGATTGATGAAAAATTGTCTTTCAGCTTCTTAAATGTGATTTCTTTCTTAGATCTGTGAAAAATGGGGAAAAAAACAATATTTACAGACATCATCTTGACCTTTGTTAGACTAATCAAGAAAAGTAATAATTTTGTTGTTGATGCAACAGCTTCATTAGCTACTGTCATGATTGCATTTCAGTTTGGTCAAAAACATCTTCATGATTAACACGCCATGGACATTCAATGGTAACAACAGTACTGTATCTGTGCAAAGCTTGAATTGATCCCCAGAGGGAAACAATCAACTTCTCTACTGAACTTGAGCCGAGCTTTGTATGGAGGCTGAAAGTAAGAAGAGCCGCAGAGCTGCAGGTTGTTCTGGCTGCACCAGTCCACTAGGTGGCCAATGTCCCACCTCACTGCAAGCAGACTCTTCCTCAGCAGAGACGAGGGGGGTGTGATCTGCAAGCTTCAGTTTGACAGGCTGGAGCGTTAAGATGCAATTGTTCATGTGCTGGGAGAAGAGCAATGGAGAAAAAAATCATTGGGATTTTTCAAATATTGTACGATGCTAAATACTTTTGTGTTTGAATCGGATTATAATTAGTCACCTTTATTCTTTGGTGGCACTGGCATCGTTTACTCATCTAACTTCCATTTCAGAACGGAGGTGCTTTTAGTCCCTGTGTGATCGTATGTTTATTGTTATATACAATATTTATATTATTATATACATTTTTTTCCGATACAAGTATATAGAGGATGTCAACAGGGCAGCAGAGAATTGTGAGGATACGGATGATCTTAATCACGTGCCTTCACACTGCAACAACAAAACCCTATGGAAGGATGTGTCTGTCTCTGACCACAGCTTCCCCTCAAAAGTATTACTTCACCTGAAGGCCTGACAATGGCCTGACAATGTACTGGGCTGGTTGCATTGTTCACAACTTCACTGAGGAACAACAGCCTTTGTCAGCTTTACAGAGGGATGCATTTAAGTATGCTCCAGAGCGCCACAGTGAAAGCTTTCATTTGCACCCGTGGGATCAGTCTCTGATGGCCCTGATGAAGCCGTGTCTGAATCTATTGCAAGGTGACTTTGCTGAATGTCTCAGTGTCAGTAAGATTATTACATCATGGATAGACCTAATGGAGAACATGAGGCTTTACATACATGGCTACCCAATCAAATCAACGATTCAATCCATCAAAGATCGTGAGTGATCAACTGCTGAAAAACACCCCTTCAAAAACCACATGACCTTGATTCAAGAGGTGAGCCTTACAGCCAGTTCTATGGCCAGAAGTCCATATAATACCTTGTCGCAGTGGCACCATGTAGTATCATGTTCATGTCACCAGTGTGTGAGTGAAGGTTCAGACAGAAATCCATGACAGCAAAGTCTGGGTTCCTGGAATACCTCCATCCAAGGTAGTGATGTCATGTCTTACAGAGGCTTTACCATATAATCTTGTCTAAGAAAGGAAGGTGAGACTAGTCATTCCAGCATTCTCAAAGAAAGGCATGCGACACTCGGAAGAAGACCTTTTAACAATTCTTACATTGAAATTCCAACATTTATTGTACTTTTTGAACTATCAAAATAAAAAATATAACAGCTATTCAAATCAAGGTATAAAAATATTCAAGTACAAATGAGAACCACAAATAAAAAACGTCAACAATAAAGTGCACTTCCACTATCCCTTTAAAACACGTAGGCAACATTTTGGCAAAATATGCTGAGCAAATTCCAGCTAGTGACTTAATCCAAGAATATTAAAAGCTGGCCCACCATCAGCCCCAGGCATTACCAGCAAAAAAGCTAACTAAAGTGTTATTCTTAATTGCACTTTTTTGGTGATCATTGGGAGCCAAAATTGAAATCGAAACCGAAATTCGATTAATTGCACAGCCCTGCCACCAACACAAAACGCTGTTGCCAATATACGGGTCCATGTTGAGTGGGTCATTTGCAGACTAAAAACACTTCAAAATCCTTTCTAACAGCTCCTACAGTATTTATTTGCCCAAGTTGCATATATTTTTTTGGCACAGAATGCTCTGTGTACATCAGTTTTCAAATATAAAAACTAACCTTGGGCTGCAGTTTGCCCTAAGCCAGACTTTGGACTACATTACCCTATTGTAAATAGAACCAGAAGCTCCATATGTTTATAAACAAACAATGCAAATTATGTGCATAATTCTTATTGACAAGTGAACAAATTAGCGGTGAACAGATTACCCTTTCAATGGAACTGAATGGCTTATGGGCTGTCCCAAGCACTAAAGCATTAAATACAGAACATGCCACACAGCACTTGCATGCAGAAGCCCTGCGGACGTCTTTGCTGGAGCTGAAGTGCCCCCCTGACAAGCTTTACACTATCCCTTTAACTGCTAATCAAGTTCTCCAGAGGTTCCTCACCCTGAAGGAGTGAGTAAGCTCCAGTAGGTCCTCTGAGTTTAGAACTCCATCAGGGCTCGCTGACAGCCAGGGCTTATTCACACACAAGACGGTGCCTCTGTCGCTGACTGCAAACCCATGACCTCACCAAACCAGCAATGCAGGAACAGCCCATTCTTTCCACCAATCCCTGGTTATTAAGCAACACCCACGCTGACTGGTTCGCACGAGCTGACTGGCTGAGACTCACATCTGCCTTCAAAAAAGCATATTCCCCGTCTCTGTGACAGCACACGGCCCATCTTTCCACTATGTGTACTGGTACACCTCAGTATTTTTATAATTCTTCATGGCCATTGCCAACCCCTGACAAAATAATGAAATAACTGAAAATGTAGGTTACCACTGACTATTTCCTCATGTCATCCTCCCATGTCAAAATTGACAATATGATGCTGTCTAACTGCCTGAACTCAGCTTTTGTGTGCACTCATTCTAAAATCGCAATGTTATATGTAATGTTTGGTCGTTGTTTTGTATGATATACGGCCAAAAACAGTGCTAATGTAAACTGGAACCTAGCCAGTTTTCTGTCATAAGTCAGAAGACAAAATACGATAATAGACGAATTACCCAAATTGGTACCCATAATACCCTAATTGTGTAGCATTTTAAAAAAGTTCACAGGAAATGTAGATTAGACGAAGATTAGATGAAATTTTTCCTGCTAACCCGAACCCATCTCGAGACCCCGATACCCCGAGGCCCAGAGGGATACCAGATCCCCACCCTCGAGCCTGAAACATATTTCAATGAGGAAACAAAGTCAGAGCGCTCATCCACTCATCACTGGGACTGAAACTGCTGCAGCCCTTTAACAGCTCTATATTGGCATGGCAGGTAGATGAGATCTGTGCTGATGAATACAGTGTTTCCCCTATCATTATAGTAGGGGACAGGGAACTCGTTCAGAGGTGAAGATCATAGGGGGATCACACCAACAACACCTATGTCACCTGTTCACACTTTTGCTATCAGAAAGACAGTACACGGGGTGTGAAAGCAACAAGACTTGTGAACAGTTTCTTCCTAAAGGCAATCAAACTGCAGAACACCCCCTACACTCCAATCCCTACTGACTGCTTACAACTGCACAGCAAAGAAGCTTCTTACTCTGTTTTTAGTTACTTAACTATGACCTTAAGGGCAAGTGCAAGCAGCTGAAATTAGTTTTCTCCACAGGGTGACTGGGTTAAACCTTAGAGATAGGGTGAGGAGCTCAGTCATCCAGGAGAGGCTCAAAGTAGAGCAGATGCGCGTCCGCATCGAGCACAGCCAGCTGAAGTGGTTTGGGTCACCTGGTCAGGATGCCAGTTCCAGGCACGTCCATCTGGGAGGAGACCCAGGGGCTCACCCAGGGGTCGCTTGGGAGATTTTATCTCTTGGCTGTCCTGGGAACACCTTGGAATGCCTCCAGAGGAGTTGGTGGAAGTAGCTGCAGAGAAGTGCATGGGGGCAGCTCAAACTAACTAACCAGCACCCATGATCTCCTCTAACAAGTCTGTGATTCAGTTCTCCCATTCCATTCTCCCTCCCGTTGCTGCCATTCACTGTCTTTTAACAGCTTCATCCGTTCTGACCATTTCTAGCCCTGGCTGCTGTGTGCTTCATGGTTGGGTAATCTCTCAAGAACAGAAAAATGACAAACATGAAACATATCTCGCTGGTGTCTTGTCGGTGCTTAAAACTGCTGGGTTTGTTTGTGTTTGGACTGCACTCTATAGTGAAAAAACAGTGACCAATCAGTAAAGGGAGCTAGGTGACATCACATTCTGGTACTACCTCAGCAGCTCACAACCTCAGCCCGAGCAGGTAAAAGCTGGGGAGCTGCATCTAGCAGCAGCAGTGAAACTGGGTCAATGGAGTCTTTTGAGGTCCAGAACTTGTACCCTGTCAAGGACAGGAGTTACAGCGACCTCAACTTATGAGCGGAACAGAGAGGTGCAAATATGCTACAATCCTAATAATATCCTTCACTGGGAATTAATTTACAGAATAGACAAAAACAAAGCGAATGTCAGTGAACGCTTAAGCGTATTACTCTTCCTGGGCAATAATTAAGGAGTGACAGTTCTCAGACCTTTATCCCCTGTTCTTTATCCTGTGTCAGCTATATGACCACTAAACTTTTGTCTGTCTTTAGTTTTTTTTTCGATATAGAGAAGTGGAAATCCCCTCTCACATGCAGCACCACTCAAAAGGCAGAGTAAGAGACAATTTAACCACACTGCTGATGTAGCAATTTGGATTGGTATTTCAACTGAATCATGAGGGGGACAACGCAGTTTCATATTCTCTTTCTCGAAACCAGCGGACGTCTTACATTTCCTGAAGCCAAGCTGAAAGATTAAAAGACATGATTTTCACATGACGGTCACATGATTGTGATTTGTGGAGGTCAATCTAATTTCAAACTCTATAATTGAAGCTCTCCTTAAAACGTATAAAACTTGTCCTTTCAGGATCAGAGTTACGGCCCTCAGCAATAGGTAAAATTATGAATCGTGAACTACCCAATTGCTGACTTTCAGTCATGAGTTCAAGCGAATCCTAAGTGCTTTTTGGTCAACTGCAAATGACCTGAAAGTCAAAATGAAGAACAGCTCCATCTTTCACTGTGGACCTCCAGCCTGCTTCTCGAAAATCAGTAAACATCAAGACAGGCTAAGTGAACATGACAATCAAATCTACAAAATAGACTACAGTAAACCATATTCATCTTACCTACGAGGGAAGAAAGTAATAAAAGGTATCCTATACGCAAATTCAAGTTGTCACTACACCAACAGGTATGATTCCAGGAAATATTTGAGTGAGAAAGAACTTGACTGTACTTCGGGGTGGTTATGATCATATCTCCAGTTTTGGTGATATGATCATCCATGTCTCGATATCAGCTAAAACAATCAGCTACAGATAGACGGCCATGAATGAAACAAGATATAAACACTGAACACACGCCCAGCAGCACAGTGGACGTACATTTACGGTCAAAAATGTATTTTGCATGTGGCTTACACTGTACAACAAAGTATTGATGAGTAGGATTTGCCCCACCCAAGCAACAAACCACTCCGGAATTCCCTGTCCTCGCTCCAAAAGAAACAACAGTTTCATATGCCACGTGATCATTGTGAAAACACAAACACATCTACACACACACACACGCACACACTCTTCACTACATTCAACAGACCCCTGAACTGAACCAAACTACAGCGTTTTGTGGAAACGGAGGGGGTGGGACAACTGTGAGAGGCACCTCCAAGCACAATCTGACTCTGAGGAAACTGTCCAGACTTCGTATAGGAAAGGCCTAAAATGTCTACTGTATATGCAGGGAGTGGTAGGAGGTCACGAGCATTGCCCAGCCAGTGTCTGCAACAGTTGTGTGGACAGGCAATCAATAAAATTATATCAAGTTTGATGTTTTGCTGATTGACTCGGAGACATCGGAGTATGTACAAAAGACCAGCGAACACCACCTGTGAAATTATGATTTTTTTTTTTTTTAAGCGAGTTGTTTGATGCTCTGGAGCAAAAGTAGAAGGCCAATTTTTAGAGGAAAAACTGTTGAGTGAGTGGAAACCAGACCCGCTGAACAAAAGCACATTGACGCGCTGTGGAAATTGTTAGGGGATGCAAACGTGAGTTTGGGACTGGGACTGAATACAACTCCATCGAGATGGACATTGTTTCTGTCCCTCGCTGTCTCGTTCTTTTGAAACCCAAAACCAAAACATTACACCAAACAATTATGCCAGCAAGCACACAGACACCAACACAGAGAATATGCATGATACGTATGCGCATACAATGTACCTTCAACATGTAAATATTATTGTATTTTCCTGCTCTGTTGACATGCAATCATTGCACTGCCTGGCCACTAATATTCTTTTGCCAGATAAACATCCGGTATAGCGGCACTGTCTGTAGTAGTACTACTACAATTTAAGTTTGGATTTAGTTTTTGTTGTTGTGTTACTGTTATTATCAAGCATGCATGGAGAAAAAATTCCTCTTCATGTAGGTATTACTCTGTAATGTTTGTGTATTGTGCCCAAGTGACTTTTACAGGGCACATTTTTCACAAGACTGTTAGTTATGACAATAAATGCAGAATCGATTTTGCAAAAACAATATTTTGGTAGAGTTAATGACCTAGATTTAGTTATTCATGTAGTAATCTCATTACTAATCGTTCTAGTAAGTCACTTGTACTGATAGTTTGGTAGGAGAGGGGCTACGGCAGATGAATGACTGCTCAGGAGGTTTAGTAATTTATGGACGCGTTGGTGTGGACGCCCTCCAAATTCCCCTGCAATAATGTGTATGCTACCAAGGTCTGCTGTAATGTTAGAAATATTAGACAGGTAAACAGACAGATACAGGTCGAAAGAGATAGAGAGATCTGTTCACACAGTTCACATCATAGAAATGAGGAAGTGTGGAAGAGCTGTCAGCTGTTTTGGCATAAAATCAGCAGAAAAACACTCTTCTTAGTATCAGTTCCAGGTCATACAACAATCCTTTTTCATTTCATTTTCCTGTCCATCTTTCTTTTGTTTAGTTTTCATTTATCCTCCTGAGTGTTCTGTGGCAGCTGAAGGAAAGCTTCCATAGCTCGTGGCCTTTGATAACATCCCTCCTTCTTTTATCACGACATGCTTTGGAATAAAGGAAAGACCCAAAAACAAGCCTTGTTTTATAAGCATTCCATGAGAAAAGCCAGAGGTGAGCTGCGGGGTCAGTGAAGTCAGATTTCAAACCAGCAATGGAAGCTTTTGATCTAGCGAACCGATTCAGTCCCCGTCTGCCTCTTTTGATGCTGTTGCTCATATATGTTTGGTGCCTCAGCGCTCAATCTGCTTCCTGATGCTGTGCCATCAGCATGGGAATGCGCAGGGATGGTTACAGCTCCTGGGGTGGACATTTCGTGTCTCCCAGTTTCACATTAAAACAGTGTGTTTCAACACAGCTCTTCATTTACACCATTCATGCCTCACATTCACTGTTGCATTACACTTTCTCTGCAGCTGGCTTACAGGTAGGGGCACCTGATAGTTATGTGTGCTGAAAATTTGTCATTATTTATTTTAATATGAACTCCATAAAATTATGTTCTGAATGCATCACTTCAAACATAAACAAGGCACCGCTATCACCAGTGTGGACCATACTGGAATGGTTTGGATGAATTCCCTGCCTGCACTCGATGTTCACTGGAAATAAGTGCCAGAAGACCCCAATGATTGACGATTAGGTTTCAATGAAGGTAAGATAACTTAAGATGTATACAGAAAATAATGACAACGGGGCACCAGAAATTCTGTGACTGAAATTATTCTGCCAAAAATTGCCAAAAAACACATTTTTGGTCAAAAGAGGTTTAACACCAAAACAAAGTGACCTAAACAGGATGCTGTCGTAATGCAATCTAAGCGATTCCAGTTTATTAAGCTCACCCACCAGTTCTTTTCCAAAAAAAACATCTGCTGACAAATCTTGTAACATTTTTTGGTGTTATCAGAGAATTCTGCCAACTCCTTTGTGAAAACACAAAACACTCCTAATCTTCTTAACCGGCCCTGTGAGCTCTTCCTCTGTCCTAAAGCACTTACATGCAGCCCTCCTCTGCAAATTCATAATTTCTCTCATTGTCATTGGTGTGGCTTTCAACCAGCTGTTCCCTAATTTGGCCAAAACTGTTTATTTCTGTGCATTTCCATCCTTCTGTCCACTGACACAAGAAATAGAAATGTAACACTGACTTGTTCACATGTCTGAGAGGTAGTCCCACATGTGTCCTTT
Organism: Karalla daura; assembly: GCA_029224185.1. Classification (NCBI taxonomy): domain Eukaryota; kingdom Metazoa; phylum Chordata; class Actinopteri; order Chaetodontiformes; family Leiognathidae; genus Karalla; species Karalla daura. Next base: position 16,736,911 of record CM055209.1, on the reverse strand, counting down.
CCCCTTGCTTCTCCCCATCTCTGCTGCTATAAATCAGCTACTTCTGCCCTGAGTCCACCCCAATCTTACACACACACACACACACACACACCCATCTCACTGAGACGTCACTGTGACACAAGACTGCAGCTGATGACTGGAAGGTCTGTCTGTGTCTGTCTGTCTGTCTATGTCAGCAGGGATGTGTCCTGAGTCATACTGAGAGAATCTAATCACATCCAATCAAGTATTCTCAGGATGTCAACAGGCAAGCCGTGGGACGTTTATAATGGATCTGTGTTCTGATCAGTCAATGCACACATTGATGGGGAAACACACAAAGGGAGGGCAGCTGGATCTCACACTGATACCTGGAAGGCTGGCAGAAAAGCAAGAAAAACAACAAATTCAGTGCTCAGCACCAATGTCAATTCTCCAAAACTAAATGTAGACACTAAAGTGCTGTTACATATACAGTTGTATTTGTGCAATGATGAAAACCACCCCTCTGAAATGAATTAAACATTTAAATAATCACGGTTTAGAATTTTTAAGGTTCTCAGCTTTATTGCTAGTGAGATGCAGGGTGTTATACATCTACATCTTTGGCAGGTAGTTGCTCTGCATAACAGGAAAATGTACTAAAAGCATCTTCCATCTCCTAGGCTCATTTTTGTAATACCATGCTATGCACAGTCCAGTTTCACTAGGTGTTCTGTGGGGTGGTGCTAATAGTAACAAAAAAGCAAAATAAGTAACGAAATACGACACCAGATTGTAAATAGGACCAAGTAGAATTGCTGTGGCACACGGTTACAAAGTATTCTATTACTGTTCCCATTAAGGAAACCTTTGTGAAACTTAACTTTCTCCCTCTGTGAGCAACACTAACAAGCCACAACACATTGCATCTACTGTTTAAAGATATAACAAGGTGGATGTGAGTCACATGCTAACAGTTGTTGATTTTGGAAAACAAATTAGGCTCCCAACTTGATGGTGGTGCCAGTGTGGAAGTTAGAGTTTCTCTGATAACCTAGTTGTTCCACAATGGTCTGACTAACTCTGTTTATATCAAAGTGAGAGTCAAAGCATTTGTGGAAATAAGGTCAGACCACGTATCTGCAACTGACAAATGGTATTAATTTCATTTCTTCATTTGTGATTTCAGCGGGACTACCATTGCGGTGGTATTGCCTCACAACAAGCAGGTCCTGCTCCCATCCACGTCTGTGTGGCATCTTCCCAAGGGTGTGTGATATGCACCATGGGATGTCACGTAACTACAGTGTCACTGTCTCAGTCTCTCGTGCTCACTTGAGGCATGAACATAGCCAGAATAAAGTCAGAGCCGATCGCCATGGGGGCGGATGCTGCAACAGCATGATGTTGCAGGATGGCAGGCAGGGATGTTTGTGGTAGCACGGGAGATGTGAAGGACTTTATGCAAGGGGTATGTGTGTGTGTGTGTGTGTTGCTACGTGAACGCAATCAAAACCGAAACTTAATTTGACTTTCTGGCCCCCAGAGTACAATGGTAGGGCAGATAATGCCGATAGTTGCTGGAGGATGCCACATTGGGGGAATGCTCACCCCCATTCTGGCACGACTGAGACCGACACAACCGGCCTTGTGGGACAATGCCGCGAAGTGAGGGATCCCCCCCGTTTCCGGCGGCTGTGGAGCGAAACCAGTGCAGGAATGATCCCGGTAGAAGATGAGCTGCTGCCTTCTGTACCTACTGCACCTACTGCAGACAAAGGTATGGATTGTCCTCTCAAGGTCTTCAACAGAAAATAAGCCTTGGACCTATACTAGAATCCTAACTTGGGGGGAAAAAAGTGTTGATAACAGAGTCAACCTGTTTATCACAATGAAAAGCACTATCAAAGGTCACGCTGGCATTCTTTATAGACAAGCAAAGATATGCAGAATACAAGCCAAGCAAACCAGGCCAAGTAGGACAGGGACACAGTCAGGGCTGTGTCCAAAAACAATGATCTCAGTATTGTTACTGTTACCATTTAAAAAGTCACTGCTCATCCCCGATTTGACCTAATTTAAGCATTCTAGCAATAGCTGAGGATCCTTTCTATTTGGGCAGAAAGATATGCACATAATCGGCTAAACTGTAGAGGGCTATGTTAATTTAATTGAAAGAGGACAGGCCCCAGAACTGAAACTTAGGAAGTGAATTCAGCTGAATGAACTGAGAAGTCTCCATGCCATGCACTGTCCAGGTTGTATCACCTGCCACCTGCCTTCGCCCTTGATGTGTGCTGGAGATAGACACCAAGAGACCGCGATGCCACTACGGGGTGTAAAGGTTATGGATGGATGAACTTCTGATCAGTAAGGTTGTGCTGAAACTAAGATTATTTATTTTTCGATGTATGTAGTTTCTAAACTACATGCAAAGAACAAATTACGAGAAAAAATGGTCATCTGCATATTTTAAATAACGCTTAAACATCAACTAATGAATCTGCAGGTGTACAAATTGCTCATAGAAGTGCCTCCTGAAAAGCACCAACATATTGCACATTGCAATTACTGTGGAGGCATTTTTTTTCATTAATACAAAAAGTGAAATATATCCTGCACTAGGATATAAATTTAAAGGGTTACTTGCTATGAATGAATAATTTCCACATTGTTGCTGACCTGCACAGTTTGAACACCCGGTATAACTTTTTGCAGAGCTGCATTGCAAATGCAGAAAGGTTAGCAAGTCCACACGTTCTTCAGCCTTGTGCAGCCAGTGCTTCTCTAATTCAATGGCATGCAATGCCAAGGTGGGGCCTCATTTGCACTCACACTTGTCCACACATCAGTGGAAGGGATATCACAATAACCGGTGACATGGTGAACCACAGTAAAATTCCTGACGGGGAAATTTAGCATGAAACCATGGTAACCACATGGAGTTACCAAAGACATTCTGCAAACTAAAAAGATAGGCCATGAAAAACTGCTCCAATGATATGAAACGGTATACACATTTTGTCTCCTAAATAGGTTTGGCAACTGTGGGACTAAAAACAATCAACCATAATATGTGCTCAGGTTCATTTCAAGACTCCAGACTGTCTCCTATAGACCCAGGTGTAGCAGGTGACCCCCCGTAACAAGGGCGCATTGTCCCTGAAACTGTCCCTGCGACCAATATGGACGCTGCTTCGTGTAAGCTCCTTGTTGCCATGTCAAAAAAAGACTTAAATGCTATGAATCCATTTTTTTAAAATGGGTGACCAAACTCTGAGGGTACAGCCCCATTACAACCTAGCGTATAACCAGGCCTTAAAAGGGCATGGCCCCCGCAGAAGCCCACGTTGACATGTATACAGGAAACTGACTCATACAGACAGTCCTCAAGAAACCTGACCTGATGTGTGCTTCTTCTCTCATGAGATGGGCCAGTCACGGGCTCAGTTCCAACAGTTGCATCTCAAAACTCGTCACATGGGATTTGCTGGTATCACCAGATCAGAAGAACAGCAAAATAAACCTACTCTCCTACAAAAGAGATGATCTTGGGACTTCATATAAGTTGATTTTGTTAAGGTTTTGCTCTGACTGAAGTATCTGAGTCTGTGCATCTTTTGTTCCCCTGAGGTCGTGGGTCAACCAGGTCCAGGCACACAACAGGCCATAAATATTTAAGCAATTAGTCAGGCGTACTCAGAGTAGCTTGAATGTTTTGAAAGGGTTCTCAGCAGTTTGACTTCTTTAAAGAAGTGCCATTTTAGCTGCAGATGGAGAGGCAACAAAGTCATAAAAGAAGAGGTCCCTAACACCTTTTTGCATATTCCAGTGAGAGATTGCATTCTCTGTCAGATGGATTCATGCAGTAGCTGTTGATTAAGGCACAATGTGATTTTGCTTTGCATTTCCAAGACAACAGCTGAACAACAAGTTTACCACAAGTGGGCTTTACAACAGTATATTAACACAATATGGTATGTTTTTCAAGCGCTCATTACTCTGGCTAATGAAATGGTAAACTACTGAGCAAGAGACCTTGGCATATCTGTCCTGTACTTTACAGAAAACGGGCCCAGTGAGCACCTTGGTGCAAGCTGGTGTACCAGTGTTATGATGGTGAAGAAGAGAAGAGACTGTGTTCGTAGCCATGTTCTTCACCGCGGGACTTCTCCTTTTTCCTCTCCCTGACTTGCATTTACTTCCCACTTCTGGTTTGTGTTAATGAGGCTTTACAACACTTGGCTGAGCAGAGTGCTGGCATGAAGCAGACACATCCATACTCCCTACAACTTGATTGGACACCGGCAGCACAAACCTCAAACATAAGTTTTCCCCCAGAGAGCACCAGACACTGTACCACTGCTACACATGCTTACAAGTGTTAGAGACGTTCTCTTCCAACCTACAGACAGTCTGAAGACAGTTCTATTGAGATTGTTGAAAAAAAGAAGAACAGGGAAAAAAATCCTGCTTTCACTGAACTGCTTGGAGTGTCAAAGGCGGCTTCAACGGATCTGAATGAGCTCACTGATATTGTGACATCTTACACTGGTTTATGTGTGCAAAGGAAAAACTGTAGTGCACGCAGAACCAAAACATGGTTCTTGGCTAAACTCGCCTCACAAGGCTGAGGTTGAGGACTACAGGGGGCAAAATTCGAAACACCCAAGCAGTAAATACCACCCTGCACACACTGCCTTAGCTACCTGAGGACATGTGCAGAGGTCATCCCCAAAGCTCCTCCATTCCAAACCCGTCCTGGTCACGGAGAGCATTTCCCCCTATCAAAAATGTCCTGACAGACCAAACTTAAAGCTCTACCTGTGGAGAAAAAAGAAACACATCAGGACTGGTGCTCAGCAGGGCTCTGTTCTCCTTTCTGCTTTTCTCCCTCTGTACCAATTGCCATGGACCATTATTATTGTTATTATTATTATTATTATTATTATAGCAGGGGAGACACTACCTCAAATTAACCAATATCAACCAACTGCTACCACGAAATGACTACACACATGGAAAAACTGAGTAGAATAGACTATAATATTCCATTTTTCGTCCCACAACAGAGAAAGCTCAAGCGTTGCAGCAGGAAAATGGACAGGGTCAAGTATTCAATATGGATAAGTAAAGAAATAATATAAAACACCAACATAAATAATGAATGCTATATACGAAATCATCAACCAACAACAACCACAGACAAAAACAACAATGAATGAATGTATCGTTGAATGTGTTCTATTGGGAGCAGAGCTGTGTATTATGTAGCCTGATAGTTGCAGAAAGGAAGGACCTGCCATATCTGTCCTTCACACACATTTGGGGTGAACTAGTCAGTCACAGAAGGAGCTGCTGAGGTGTTGAGAAGCTGTTGCTCCAACAGACCATTCCAAAGAAAATGGCTGATGCCCCTTTGAGTGAAGTTGCTGTGATCTATTTCAGCTAGTACCCTGGTAAATGGCCATGGTAAATGTCCCATGGCGCTCCGACTCTTGATTTAATCTCTTATAATTGAATTTGTCAGTCACCGCTGCTTAACACAATTTCAGTCCTCCCTGCACCACCTGCATTCACACCTGCACACACAGCAGTCCACTGGCGTTACTGTATCACTGATTGAGTCGTGCATATACACAGCTGCATTGCAAACCAACCGCTAGACAGCAGATAACTGCCCCCTCTGAGCCTACTTCTGCCCCAAGGCTTTCTCACCATTAAAGGGAATTTTTTTTCCTCACCCCCGTCACTCCACCATGCTCCTGGGGTCCTGTTTGGTTTTGTTGGGCTCTGTTCTGTCTATGCTGCTTGCCTGTTTTGTTCATGAAAAGTTTCTTAAGATAATGCTGTTGTGAACTGGCCCTTAAATAAAGTTGAAGTTAAATGAAGTTGAAGTGAGTCGTGAATCGGACAGCGAGTCAAAGCAACACGTGGACTTGTTCCAGTTGTTCCTACATGTATGTGTACTTGGCGTGTGCATGTACACCCCCCTTTCATACATACTAATGAGCAGTGCTTCTGGGCTATTTATAGAGCGGCACATTAGCTCAACATGTGTGTCAACTGCAGCGCTCAAAATGGCCACAGACAGCACAAGCAACAGCAAGGAAACTAGCTGGAAAGGTAGGTACAACAACTGGAAGTAACTGCACAGAGAGAGAGGGAGACAGAGAGAGATTAGAGACAAGACAGAGGGAGGGGGAGAAGGGGAGTATGGATGTGTGTGAGAACCTCTGGGGCATTAATGTCGTCAGACAGGTCCACAAAATATACATGCAGGCAAATGCGCTTTAGTCACCATTAATTGTGCGCGTGTGCAAACACACACACACGTGCCTCACGATGTGTGCGAGCGCGCACGCGCACAGACACTAATGCAACACCCTGACAAGTGGAGCCTGTTCAGTGCAGCCAAGAAGCCTCTGAGTCACACTCGCTTGCAAAACTTGTGTCGCACAGGCAGCAGACTTGTTCACAACAGAATTCCTCCATTTCTGTGTGGCACGAGAGTAACAGCTAAGAGCGTGTCAGAGGAGAGGAAAATCTCTCCTTCTCCTGAGATACAGCTGAGAGCTTGTAGCTATCCAGTAAATTGTGTGTGTATGTGTTTATTATAGGAGAGGGAGAAGATATTTGAGGTCCTCCGGTAGGCCAGAAAGGCAGCGAGGTGGGCATTGATGAAAGCTGAGGGAAATCTCTCGCAAACCAAACAAAGACGCTCCTCATTGCATGAGTCTGTTACTCACACTGCCTCTCTGCATCATCTCTCTATCTCGCTCTCTCCCTCTCTCACGCACACACACTGCAACTCACTTGATGAAGCAGCGAGCGCCTTCGAATGTGTATCCTTCCTCCCATCCGGTGGGTAAATCTGGAAGGACGGGGAGGGGAGGACAGAGAGAGAGAGAGAGAAGAGCGAAACATAAGCAGCTGTGTAAAGATATGACGGCGATTGCACACGCACACCTGCGTAACAACACGGTGTCTGGTGCACACATTTCATTTGGAGTCCCAATGCATGATCTACGCTGGTGTTAGACCCCAGCAGGTAGTAAATGACGGTTCTGTCTCCAGCAGTCTGTGTGTATATGTGTATGAGCGTGTGTGTGTCTGTGTGTCTGTGGGAGGGGGAGTAGGTACGCCTGCACTGGCCAGCGTCCAGCTCTACCAATCCTCTGCTGATCTGCATGCAGTGACAGCTTCCAGCCCGCAGACCATCCTTGTCGCAATGGATGTGTTTAATCTGGGAGTTGCGGCCGCGGCGCGTCCTGCGTGCGGGAGAATGGCGTGGATTTGCATGCACGGGTGGGCGGTGCGGCGTGGAGGCTGACAGGCGGGAGATGCGTGCTATGCGTCCATCGGCTCCAGAAAGCCGGATCGCGTCTACGTGACGGAACTTTTAAAAAGTGTGTGGCAAAGAGTCTCTGTGGAACGTGAGGCGAAGGGGGGGCGGGGGGCGTGCAGCCCGGAGGAGGACGCTGCCGAGCGGGCAGCCCAAGGCTCTGCTGCAGAGAGCCCACCTCCCCTCCACCGTCTGCTCCGCAACTTCTCCCCCCCTTCTTTCTCCTCCGCCGTCTCCGCAGGATCACCTTTCCCTCTGTTTTGAAGGCAACCCTTCCACATTCCCGCAGTGTTTACCTGGGGTTTTCCTGTGTCCGGTGACCACCGCTTCTCCCGTGACAGGATGCAACCACGTTGAACTCTTTGCTTCTTCGCTGTCGGTGGAAGAAAACGAGAGGGTGAAGAGGGTGAAAACGGGGAGACAAATAGTGGGAGGGGGTCGGGGGAGGGGGGTCGGAGAAATAAGCACTATTTGTAAATCCAGATGTCCGCCGTATATTTACTTGAGGAAGAAGACGCGTCCATCTCGAGTCACCCCGTAACTCCAGGTCGAGGGAAGGCAGGAGAGCCAGTCTGCCGTAGGATCCGCCGCCATGTCTGCTGAGAGCTCCACTGCTCTGGAATCACTTACACACACACACGCGCGCGCACACACACACACACAAACACACACACACACTGGAGGGCTGGACTGCGCGGCACCGTGCCAAGCGCGCACTAAGGATTCCGCTTGTGCGCGCTTACGAGACACGGAAGCGCGCACAGTGGATAGAGACACAAGCAAGGAGTTCTCTGCGAACTGAGGTCATTTGATTTAGTCAGACCTCCTGTGTGAGAGAAACCATCGGTCGTTCGTTGATAAAATCGACCGCAGATCTCGAGCTGCATGATTGCGACGGAATTATAATACGTCATGACGACACGCGACAGTGTGATCTTACAAATTCTCATATTTGAGAATCATCCCTTTGGTTATACACTACAGATATACAGCTACGGGGAATTTGCTCCGGTGATTGGATGATTGAGGGATTAGCAGCAGTAAGTATCAGTACAGACAACAGTACACACAGTACAGAATGTCGGGTGACATCAGGTAAACTGGGCAATTGAAGGTTAGAGAGAAATTTTACTTGGAAAATTAAGGTTGATGAGTAAAAAACAGATATATAGCTGTGACTAATATGTATTATGTATGTATATATATAATGCATGTTGTGATGGCCTTTTTGCTTAACTAACTTAAAAAACAATTTTTTGTGTTATTATTAGTTTATTAACAACAAACAAACAAAACTAACAATTACGAAAGCACAATTAAATTACATAAATTGTGTTTTTTTGTTTTTTGTAAGTGGCTTGATTAAGCTGATGTCACCATGCAAAATATACAAATGTAGTTGTTATGTGCACATACTTATATAGCATACATATTTGCATTCCTGGAGGGTGTAACGGGTGAATGGCAGTATGTGTTGGCCAGGTGGGGGGTGGCAATCTCAAAAAGAGAATAGTTTTTAATGTCAATGTACAGGGGTAAACGAAATTGAGGGTGCTCGCCAGGAGCTACTTTACACCACAGTGAAGATGAAACAGAAAAAAAAGGTTACCCATAAGCACAACACAGAAAGACTACACACCCCTTGATACTTACAAATGGATGTAGAACTTACTCAGGCTCCTCACAGATGCCAGGTGTGCTCTCCCAGAAAACGCAGGGAGGGAATGTAACACATTCTTCCACATGTTCTGGTTCTATCAGTCCCATGTTAAATTATGCTGTGGGAATTTGGGGACTCAAAGAATCCAAAGTTATGGGTACTATACAGAAGAGAGCTATAGGTTGTGTTTTGGTGGTTCATAGATTTGCACCAATTACAACAACACAGACATGGGCTGGATTCCAGGATATGTACAATGAAAATGTGAAACGATTCAACTGTGGAATCAACTAAACAAAATAGCAAGTATTTATATGGGACCAGTCAAAAGAGATGTACTTCTTTTTTGAAGAGGTGGGTAAGGTGTTTATTTCCAGGAATAATTTGTGTCATAACGTTTAGTCCATTAGATACAGCAAGTTTAATTGGAGTACAAAGAAAAATGTTTTGAAAATGTTTTATAAAAACCTAAATTAAGGACACACATGCAGATTAAATTAACAAGCACATTTTGCTTGCTAGCTTTAAAAATGCAAACTATTGCACATCTTACTCAGAGTTAATACTAACCTTAATACTATCCTTGTCTGGCATGCCTGTGTGAGGCTGGGAGCTGAAGTTGACGCATGTCAGCCTTTAGGGGGTGCTGCGAACATAGCAAGTATATATCTCTGAAACTGCTACATTCTAGGATATTTGGTGGGTATGATGTTGGGCCATGCGTGAGGCCACTGATAGAAGCTGGTTGTGAGTGGCTTATGTGGGTGTAGCTTATTATAAATAAGTAATAAACACATATTTGCTGGCCTTTTAATGGCTTTAACAAACTTGTATTTTCATGAAATTTGATACACAGGTCAAGAATGGCCATCTCTTACATCTAATGACAGTGTCGCCACCTGGTGGACAAAATGGCTCAAAAATGGCTCCGAGTCACATAGGGAGGCTTGGCCCCTGTCATACCTGCGTGTAGTTTTGTAGTTCTATTTTTAGTAGTAGTTTTATTTTTATTCTTTGCCTCTTTAATTCTTGCATTTAACAATTTCCCCAGAGGGTTTTTTTTTACAGAAATTTTGTAACCCCTCAATGATCCATGGTGGAGCTAATCGGATGTTTATTGTCATAGAATATTGTATATAATATGCTTATATACATATTATATGTATTGTCAGTATTACTTTCCACATGGAAGACCCCAATTTTGTGTAAACAAGTCATTTTAGGTGTGTTAAGTTTTTTTTTCCTCTAATTGATTTCCTAACAATTCACTAATGTCAATGATCAGAAATACAGCATGTACAGTCTGTAGCGCTGTTTTTAATACCATTGGTGAAAATGTTGTGAATTAATGTGGAACAGTGAGGTGTTATTCTGCTGGGTGTGGTGTTTTTTGGATAAACGCTTATACTGCACATTGCATTAATTAATCATTTTGTGCTTGTTATTTAAAAATCGTCACAGAAGAAAATATCTTTTTGAGTAATCTTTGAAAAAGATGCCTGGATCCAATCCCAAAATAATTGTATACAACAGCCTGGTGCCCTGTATATATTGCTGACCATTACATATTTGCTTTTTCTTTACATATTTCAATTGTTATACATTCAAACAGATCCAATCTGGAGGCTGTTCTCAGTCTTGATTTTATATTTCCACTTCCACCTGTTTTTGTCATGCCCACATTTCCAATTCACCAATCCAGTGTCGACCCGGCCTCTTCTCTGGATCTGTTTTTGACAACGGATTGCGTCTCCTGTCCTTCTCAGTTATCCAGCTTTTAGACTCCGTCTTGCCTCTCTATTAATGACTATAAACTTGAAATATGTCCATCAAAGAACATTTCAAATCAAATCTCTGTTTGACAAACAGTGCTATTTCTGTCTTTATGTGTCACACAATATGGCAACATAAATCTCTGCTCTTCACACATAAACCTATGTATAAAAATTGATATAACAGCATATCACTGCAGTGTATTTATTAATATATATTTTTAAAAATGGCTTAAGAAATTAAAAAAAACAATGAAAGAAATAAAGATATCAACGTCTGGGTGTGTATGTGTGTGTTTAAAAAAAGGACAAACAATTGTTGTATAAAGCATTGACCATAGCGGTATTGATGTCATACAATGACAGAGCACCACTACAACACAAATGCAAGCTATACTTAAAGAAACATTTACAGGTAAACCACTCACATTTGCTTAGGAATTACACTGTATTTTGTGTAGTCAGCATATATTTTTTCATATATTTGTGTCGGAACAAATTCAAAACAATTCAAATGAAACAGGTGACTTCAGTACAAATTCAAGTGAGCCCATATGAAAAGTGAGAACATATGACCCGGTGTATTCAGCACTTTCAATGTTTGATGAGGGCCATTTGTACGCTGTGAGCTTGGACATGTCATTTACATGGTGTTCACATCAACTTGAGGTTTCTCCAGCAACTGAATAATGCAGGGTTATATCTGGAAGAGAGATTACTCCTGGACAAATTTCTTAGTTATGTCCATCCAACTGGAATTCCATGAACCTGTACAACTGTATGGCTATCTAATGATGTGGCAGGTGCTGAAACAAAAGTACAATCAATAAATGAAGAGGGATGAATTTGCTCTGGGAACTTAATCGTCAAGGTTGCGAGAGGAGCGCATGCACAAGGTTTGCAAGCACCTACCACTCCATGGGACCGAATTATATGTGGCATGCAGATGGCTATGACAAACTCAAGCCATTCAGATTGGCTCTTGCTGTGGCTTGTATGTGGACCAACAAAATAATCCAGGAGTGATAACTATTTCCTCTTATGGGTGTGAAACCTTGGTGTTCTTTGTAACGCAATTTAATAAATGATTAACCATTGATTTCATATGCTTAAAATAACTTAATATTTTATCAGTTTCCATAGGTCTCGGTTCTGGAGGGAGCTATTTGCAGGCCTCAGACATGCAGGACACTTCAACAGGAGTCAAAAGCGTCACTATCTGTTGAGGTACTGCGTTGGGGATGTTGTGCAGAAGGACTTGGATGAATGTGTGTGACAGTCACAGAATTCGTATCACGTCCAAGAGAAGTGCCCAATGAACTCTGCTAGAAAGGCATTGGTGATTAGTACTAGTTTTAAGATAAAATTAAATAAATGTAATTATAAATAAAGATTCCATTTTTAATTTAACAGCCTTGTGTCTGGATTGGTATTGGGTCCTTTGTTCTGTGAGCCTGACAATATTGGATGCCTTTCCTGAAACTCACCTGCCACAAACTCCATGTGGGGACCCAAATGTCCAGGAGTTCCTGGATTTTTGGAGCAAAAAGAGTACAGGAAACCAGAGTACTGGCAGTCAACTGAACTGTATCTCAAATCAGAATGAATTGTTGATGGTTTTACTGTTGTGGACAAACGTAAATGTGCTTCAATCTCTAACTCACATCTTAAATTATTAAAAGAAGAAGGAAATGAATTAGTCATGTTTAGGTATTTATAACATTTTTGCAATAATAATGAAATCAGTCATTTGAAGTACTTTTTTGTGGTCTAAAACAGCAATTCATAAACAGACCAGTTTTTAAAGGTTAGTTTTAGGAGGGACACACCTTTACCATATTAACTCATAGTTACACTTGTAGCTTGGGGCAGCACCTTCTTCCAAAGGAAATATGATTATTAAACAATCTCACAATCTGAGGATGGACTCTCCGGCAGTGATTTCAAATTCACAAGGAGAAATATGCACAACACATAAGCAATACGTAAAGATTTAATCAAGGCTAAACAGTGAACACATGAGGTAGGTTAGTGACTCAATTAACTAAAATAAATGAGCTTTCAAATGAATAAACAACAGAATAGAGGGAGGCATTGAATGGACTAAAAATCTCAAAAGTTATTGACTAATTTTGAAGATAGTGAGAGGGTATGGTATACTGAGGAAAATGAGACACAATCATTTGAGGATGAGTCTAAATTTGGATTGAAATAAGAAAGTCTCTTAGACACATCAAACTCTCACAACAGCCGCTGCAGGTGGGAGAGAGCTTGCCTGACTGGGTTACCATTGGCTTAGTCACATGCAGGAAACAGAGGTCCGGCTGCCCCTGGATCCTCTTGGGACCAACCGCTTGGGACGCGGTTGGTCTGTGTGAAATTGCTGAGCCGTCCGACTCAGCAGGATGGACGTCAGACAAAAACAAAGAGACGCAACTGGGGCGTACGGGGCAAAAAGTAGGTGCAGATTTATTTCCAGTGCCCAAAACAAAACAAGAAGCTCACAAAGTACAATAGAAAAGCCAACCAGCCTCTGCATCGAGGAAAAATACACAATATCTATAAACAGAAATGGAAAAATACCAAAAAATAGAGCGCTGCCGCTGTACTGCGCGGCACGGCACAAGTTGCTAAGCAACCAGTAACAACATATAGCAGTTGGTTTGAGGGCAATCTTGTGAGAAGGTGTATTAAGTCCTGGCTATAGTGCTAATAAAGAGGAGGAGGAGGAGGAGGAGGAGGAGACGAGCGGCACAGAAAAGGAGGATGTGGGTCCATCCAGTTCTGATGGGAAGGCAGGAAATAGGGGAATATAGACTGGGTCCAGGAAATATGTTTCCATGATGCCCGTTTTGAAATCTACTTCAGGCTAAGCAGGGTCCAGTTTGACCGCCTGCCCATTAAATCTTGTGTCCCAGAGATCGGGACACTTGATTGACAGTTGACAGTTGACATGACAGTTCTGAAGTCCTCTAGAACTCGCGACCCAACAACCTCTCTCCTATTGGACGCGCTGGGATGACGTCACAGCGCGCAGCGCGAGAGTTGAACATTTTTCAGCGGCAGGCGCCCCCCCCCCCCCCCCCCCCCCTCCACACGCGCACACACACACACACACACACACACAAACACAATTATCCCATATCCCCAACCGTGGAATATAAAAGCTTGGTTCCCCCTGGCGCGAGCTTCCAGTGGGACGCTGTATGCTGCCGGCCCGGGATGTGTAGCGGTGAGTAGGGGAAGTACGTGGATGCTGGTGAGACTCTATGTTCGTTATGTGGTGGATAATGGAGTGGAGACAATGGGTACCTCACTGCTCACTAAGATGTTGAACTAAATAAGTGGATTATGGCGAAACTGTGTGCGGTGGTCTTTTGTCAATGTTCCTAAATCTCTAATGCTAACGCTAATGCTAGTCGCGAGACGCTAAGGCTAGCGCTAACACTAGCGCCGCATTGCCAGAACGAGCCGGAAGACCTTAAACTGACGTGGCACGTGGGTACAACAGTTGACTTTCTTCCACTGTGCTGCGTCTGCGGAGATGATTTCAGGCTGATCTTGTACCAAAAAGGTCACAGCTGATACTGGTTCGGCAGGGCTGGTCTCAGTGGGTCTCAATGATGATGGTTAAGAGTGTGCAATTATTACTCTGGAACTATGCGACAAATGATAATGTTAAAAATAATCTTGCCGGCCTGTCGTGCACATCTGCAAAATTATTATTCATGCACAAGAAAAATACAAAAAGTTACAGCGTGGGAGTATTACTGGGACTAATTGCTGCAAAAGGAAATTAAAAAAAAAGGTTAACGAAGATGCAAAAATACGAGAAAGTAAAAAGTGGTTAAAGAAAAGACAAAGAAGGATGGCAAAATGTTTCTTGCGTTACTGAATAATCTAATAATCTAGACTGGATCCATACCTCTCAAAATTTCCTCTTGACATCATACTTATGAAATATGATGGCCACCTGTCAATGCATTATTCACACTTACACACACATATTTCATGCATTGGGGGATGATACCATGTTTGAGTGCTTTATGCACCCAGAAAACAATGAGTAACACTACAAGGTAGTTAGAATATAGCCACTCATGTTTGGACACCTCCATAGTAACCTGTGCAGCTCATCCAATCACCTGTCTCCCTTACTTATCAGCCGGGTACTTACATTCATGTCAGTCCCATGCTTTGTTTCTCAATTTCGGACCTCCTGAATTTGACCTGTTTTGCCCCCGACCTGCCCTCATGTCTCCTGCACTAATAAACCTGCCTGAATTCTGTTGTTGTTTGCTGGTTTATGGCCACCAGTGCTGAACGACTGAACTGTCAGTAATGCATAATGTGCTGCTGTGAGTGTAACATGTTGCTCGCAAGCTGTGATGTCAGGTAGGTCTAGCTAGGTCCTTGGCCTCTGCATTTCTCCAGAACATCGGTCTCTCACATGGAGATGTGAGGGATCTGGAAGAGGAACTTCACCTTGAAAAACCTGCCCCCCTGCTCCAGCTGACCATCCACACGTGGCTGAGAGCAGTAGGTAGAACACTATACAAGACAAGACGGTGTAGGAGGCAATTTATTTTTTGCTTTAATTATCTGGTTTGGGTATATTAACCTTTAGATATTTGGTTTATGTGATTGATTGGTGTTTTTTTGTTCACCTGCTTGTCGCTATTGTGTGTGGGGGCGGGTGCGGTGCTCAATAGGAGTCCCATTTAGTCAGCTTCACCTGCACACCTGTTCAGGAACTTAGTGTAGCGCAGGGTGAACATGGGAAGGCTACCTTGTGTGTACTGCATGGATTGCAGTACACAAAAGGTAGCGGTGGACACTGCTGTACCAGCAGATGCTGGGAAAACAGCTTTTACAAGCCCAGGAAAAGATTGCGCACCTTCTGGAGGACTTAGGATGGATATCCAAACAGTTGCAGAAGGACTCACCGCTGGCCACCCTCAAATCTCGGCTAGAAACCATGCAAGCCGGTGAGCTGCTGCTACGATGAGGGACACTGTCCTCTGGGATCCTTCCCCCTCCACCCACCAGCCGCCTGCGTGCTCTACGCCGAGCGAAGGGACTCCTTGGACCGAAGTTGTTGTCCACAGGGGGAAAGGGTTTCTGGAGAAGCACCAAATGGGGCTCCGTCCTCCTGCAACATCGCCCTTGCCAACAAATTCTTGCCTCTTGCTGTAAACAAGGAGCCACTAGCCCGGGTCCCAAATCAAGTGACTACACCCGCTCTGACAGGTGCCATACTCCCGCTGACAGACACCACAGCCCTCCCTCCACTCATGGCTGCCTGCACTCCAGCGGTCGATCCTCCTGCATCGGGCCACCTGTCCCCCTCCGACCGTTCCTCAGCCCAGCGGAAGCGGCTACTGAGGGATGCGCTGTGGTGGCACTACCGGTGTCACCCTCACCAGGATTGACAGCGACACCGAAACGGCCTCCACCTCCAGGCAGCAGGTAACAATGCTGGTCATCAGAGATTCCACCATCGTCCGGAGTGTCTGTTGGAGGGGGCTCCAGTCCACCAAACAACAATTCAAGCTTTCCAAAGCGTGACTTGCAGCATGCAGCTATTTAATCAACTCTCCCAGGTCTGGGGAGACCCCCCCCTCCCCCCACCACACACCTGTGGCAGGGGCATCGGGCACTTCAGCAGGCTGCTCAGGCTGAACACCTGGCTCTTCTCCGCCTGCAGCACTCACACGGTTGGCTTCAAAGACAAATTTGATGTCTTTTGGGAGAGTAGCCATCTGTTTGGCTCTGACGGCCTTCACCTAAACAGAGCCGGCACCTGGGTGTTGTCAGCAAACCTGGCATATGGTGTACAACACGCACACACCCACACACTTCCACATTCCCCTGTCACCACTCCAGACCTACTCAGACTGACCTATCTGCTGCTGATTGACGTCCCCCTGGTCCTTGTTTCTACACATTCAGTTCCACCTATGATCACATCAGACATGATACCAGACTCAGACCTTGTGTTTCTACCAGCAACTCATGCATCCCGGTCATCATCACTCAGCGTGGGCAAACCAAGCCATATCATTCCACTCTGTAAACCTTAATAACCCCAAACATCTCCCAAAACACCAAGAATCCGCCTGTACGGTCAGTAGATCCCTGGTCACCATCCATGTGACTCTTTTAAATGTTTGTTATCTTTCAAACAAATCTTTTATTATCAATGATCCGATCTTAGATTATTAGGTTGACTGTTTATTTGTAACTTGAAAGGTGGCTGGGTACTAATTTTCACCACCTTTTACACCACCTTTGAGCATCATGCAGTTATTTTCAACAGTCCCACAATCCTGTGTGTCACTGTCTATAGACCACCAAAGCACGATGTGGTTTTTATTGCTGAATTCTCAGAATTTTTATCAATGATCTATGCCACCTACAATTCCATCATCATCGCTGGTGATTTTTATCTCCAAGTCGATAGTCCCACTGATTCTTTGGTAAAGGAATTTTTAAATCTGTTGAACTACCTGGACTTTACACAACTTATCGCACAGCCAACTCACATCAAAGGACACACTCTGGACTTAGTTCTTAGTTATGGCTTATCAGTGAGTGTGTCCTGTGTTGAGTTGGCTGTGTCAGACCACTACTGTGTGTTTTTTAATGTCACCAGTTTTATCCAGCGGGAGTCCTCGGTGAGAACTGTCAGGAAGCGCTATATTACCCCTGAAGTGGCTGAAAATTTTATTGACATTTTTACTAGACACTCTCCAGCTCCTCTACCAGCATCCTGTAATTTTATGGTCAAACACTTTATTAATGGACTTATGTCTGCACTTGATCTCGTAGCTCCACCGTCTACTAAGAAAATACTGCCTAAGCGCACAGCCACACGGAGGAACGGAAAGATTAAAAAACTGAAAAGAAATTGCAGAGTTTCTGAACGGAGGTGGATAAAAGATAAACTCACAATTAATTATCAACTTTACCATGAGCAACTCAAAAATTATAATATTGCTCTCGGGAATGCAAGAAATTCCTATTTTAGCAGCATTATCACCAACCATAAAAATAATCAAAAAATGCTCTTTCACACTATTGATCTTTTAATCAACCCTGTTTTTAACAAACTGCATAACACCTCGATAGACACCCCACCTGAAATGTTTGCAGACCAGAGATCAAGACGAGATCTTCTATTGTATCCATTTCTTGACACATCAGAAAGCTTTTTTTACCTGAGGAAACACTGGACAGTTTTGTTCTGGTTGATGCTGAGATGCTTGGTAGAGTTTTCTCCCATGCAAAACCCACAAGCTACCTTTTTGATCCAATTCCAATATCACTTTTTAAAACATTTTATGGATTCTTTGAAGTTGAATTTGAAGTTGATGGGCACTTTCTCTGCTGCCTTCAAGACGGCAGTGGTGAAACCCCTTCTGAAGAACAACAATTTGGACCCTAATGTTTTTAATAACTACAGGCCAACTTTCCATTTTTAAGCAAAATGCTTTTGACTCAGTAGATCACTCAATTATTCTAAATAGACTTATATATCTTGTCGGCAATTCTGGTACTGGTTCAATGGTTTGGTTATCTCAGGGAGAGAAACTTTCTGGTAAGTTTGGACACATGCTCCTTAAGGATCCATAAAATCAAATGTGGTGCGCCCCAAGGCTCAATCCTAGGCCCCATACTTTTTAATTTATACATGCTCCCACTAGGAAATGTCATCAGGAGACACAGATTTAATTTCCATAGCTATGCGGATGACACACAACTGTACATATTTATGTCTCCTGATGACACAGGGCCAATTGATGTCCTTTTTAAATGTATCCTAGACATCAAATCCTGGATGGCAGAAAACTTCCTACGGCTTAACCAGGACAAAACATCGATTTTTAGTCATCGATCCTAAGGCTCACGGAGAGAAACTTTTATCTGCAAACTCTGTGGCTAACTCCTTCCAATCAGGTAAAGAACCAGGGCATCATTTTCGACTGTGATCTCAATTTTATTCCACACGTAAAACAAGTTACAAAAACAGGATTTTGTCATTTCAAAAATATAGCCAGAGTCCCTCCCCTTCTCTCCCATGCCAATGTATAGATGCTAATACATGCTTTTATTTCTAGCTGACTAATATAATATTTATTTATTTATTTATTTTTCGCTCTGATTCATCGTCAGACCCATCAGAGGGTTTTTTTTTTTTACACATAATTATTATTATTTTAATGAGTGGCAGTATAGACTGTAGAGGGAGAAGGGGTGCGCAGGAAAGAGGGGGAAGGAAGGAGGGCGAACAAGAGGGAGAGAACAGACAAAAGGAGACAAAAGACACAAGAGAAACAGACAATTGCAGATAAAAGACGGCAACGTGATAGAAATGACAACAGCATCAGCAGGGGCAGCTGCAGTCACGCCGGGCAACAGCTTAGTTCCCTTTATCACAGCAGCAGTGGGAGCGAGAGCAACATAGACTGCCATTCCCATTCTTACCGCCGCCTGTCCCTGCACTGGGTTGGCGGCCATGTCTCAGCTGCTGCGGAGAGGAGATGGGGAGAGAGAGGGACAGCAGCAACAGACAACAACAGACAGCAAAACGTGACAGCCATAAGGCGCGGCAGCTCAGTAGCACACTGGATGGAACCAAAATCAATGACAATACTCAACCCAACGTAGCATTGCAGCACAGTGTTCTGTTTGTGTTTATGTGTGTGTGTGTGTGAGAGTGTATGTAGCGGGAGGGTGAAAGATCCCTAATGTGCGTGGATCACACCTGTGCGCATGACTAATATAATATTGACTACTGTAACGCTCTGCTTTCTGGTCTTCCAAAAAGAAACCTCTCCGGTTTACAACTGATGATTTGAATCTCCATGTGGACCAGAGGTGGGCTCACATTACACCGGTTTTAAATTCACTGCATCTGCCAATGAGCTCCTTTTTAAAATGTTATGCAATTGTGTTGCTATTCTTTTTTTAAACCAGAAAATTCCAGCACACTGAAATTTTGAGAGCGCTCTGGGATGTGTGCCCGTTGGTTTGCCCGTCTGACAAGACACCATTCTGTGAGTGTGTGCATGTATGAGAAAGAGTGTGTGTGTGTGTGTGTGTCCATGGTTAAAGCAACACACACAGACCACAAGTTTATCACCATATCAAAGTTTGAATTAAGTTTTTAAGTTGATGAAATAATAAGTTTTTAAGTTGATGAAATGGCTCTTTTGGCAATTTTCCCTTGCCCTTGCGAGCCCAGAAGTTAATATTCTGGAGAGAAAACTAGTAGCACACTTCTCTTGATCAAGCCGCATGTTTTGACATATGATTGACATATGACATTTGACATATGAAGGGGTTTTGTTGTTTTGGGCCATAATGTTGTAATGTTGTAACAACGTTGTGATAACTTATTAACGTAATAACGTTAAGGATGTTGGTCCAATCTGGAATGTAAATACACCTACATGTCTGGAAGAGTCTCAGGAACAACACTTCTATATAACTTGTCCAGATTCTGGGTCGTTTTCCCAACAGTTGCGAGTCAAAGTTGGTCTCTGCCCCCTCTACCTGCATTGAAAATGCCAAACCCACATGTTTTTGAGAGGGCCTGGATGAAAAATGATACAAGGTATCAACATGCTGTCAGGTCCAACCTGAGAGGACAAGTTTTCCTGCGTTTGAATGAAGTTTCTAGGTCAACATATGTCTTTACAGTGAATGTTTGTTTGAGGGTGATTTTTTTTTATTTATTTGCTCCTTTTTCCCATTAATTTCCTATGTTTTTTTTTTCTCTTTTGGGCCAATTTTTGGCCCCTTCAGAGTCAAAAACTGTTACAATTGTAAGGATCTTGGTCGACATTTGGATTGTAACACCCATCCTGGAGAGTCTCAGGAACAAAACTTATCTTCTAACTTGCCCAGATTCTGGATCGTTTGCCGACAGTCGGAAGTCAAAGCTGGCAGGCAGTTTTTGGTCCCGGTAGAACAGGGTTCTCAAACTCAGTTTAACTCGGGGCCGATGGAGGCAGAGTCTGGGCCGCATCAGCATTTCCACAAGAAAAGCTTTGATAAAAACATTCCAATGTTCTCAAATGTCTTTATTTTTTTAACACAAAATAAGATGAAAAAATAAACTAAGAATAAGAAAATAAATCAACCAATCAGAAATAAATAAAATAATAATAATAATCACACAGCAGATATAGACGACTGAAGAAACCACATATATTGCTGACTAGGGAAAAGTAATTATTTTTATTCAGATTTAAATGTCTGTATTAATATTTCTTTAACTTTTAACTTTCTGAATATGAATGGAACATTGAACATGGCTTCTCATGCCAACTTCTTGCTGCTAGAGACCTGGCAGCGCTTCTTCTCACATAGCCGAGCCACATTTGGCTTGAGGGGGGAAGCAGTTGAGACCCTCAGTAGGGCTTAAAGATGCTCATCAGTAAGTCTGGACCTGCAGTTGTGCTTATTGAAGTTCAAGGTGGAGAAGAGCTTTTCGCACAAGTATGTGCTCCCAAAAAGGAACATGGTCCGCTTGAACATTCGGGAATGTTCAGGGAAGCAGAAAATCCGCAAAAAATTGAAATGTGTCTCTGTGTGTCTTGAAGTCTGCAAATCTGTGATCAAATTCTGTGATATCAACAAGAAAAGCCAAGTCCATGAGCCATTTGGGATCACTTGGCACAGGAACAGCCACCCCATCCTTCTCCATGAAGACTTTTGCTCTGCTCTCAACTCAAAAAATCTCTTCAGTACGTTTCCCCTGCTGAGCCAACGTACCTCGGTGAAGTGGAGCACATCCTCGTATTCTGACTCCATTTGCTCTAAATAAGCAGGGAACCTTCTGTGCTTCAATCCCCTGTGCCACCAGTCCATTTTTCCTACCTGTCATTGATGGGCCTCCATCAGTTGTTATTCCAAAAAAACTTTTTCCATGGCAAACCGGCACTCTCAATGGCATCACACAACTGCTGAAATATCTCCTGAGCGGTGGTCTGGCCATGCATTGGAATTACTGTGAGCAACTCCTCCATCACGTCAAAATGATCATCAACACCACGGACATATATTGCAAGCTGGACAGTGTCTGTGATGTCTGTGGTCTCATCAAGGGCGACTGAGCACTGCCACGGTGTTGGCAGAAAGGCTGATGTTGCTAAACTGACTTTCCTTTTCTGGACAGACAATATATGCGGCCCCTAATCTGCACTTTTTTATTAATTCACCTTCTGTGAATGGTTTCCCTGCTTTAGCAATCATTTCACGAACCACGTAGCTAGCTTCGACTGCTGCATTATTCTCTTTGGTTGCTTTCTCAAAGAAATCTTGTTGCCTCAGTAGACATGTTTTAAGCGTGGCAACCCGGCTGGCTCGAGTTCAAACTTCAGTTTCACACACGTAGAAGTAGGTCGGTGTTTCGGAGACGTGTGGGTTCCCTGTGGGTACCCGATATGGCCGGAAGCACCCGATCTGTGCTCGGTGTGCGCACATGCGCAGTTTGTGTATTTTAGTCCGACAATGCCCAATTCGTCCCTTGCGGTTTGTTAACATTCCATTACCTCACGGTGGTGCAAAAGAGACTTGGAGCAGTGCCTTTCAGTTAGAGAGCTATCTTACTGATGAAACTTTATAACATTTCTTTGTAGTTTTAGTGTTTTATTCATTATAGAATGACTTTTGAATTTTATAAGGCACTGCTGGAATATATTTCCACAGGAGAAAGATCTACTGTGGTGTCTGCGAAGGAGCTGAGACTGGCGAGAGACAATTTTACAGTAAATAATTCATTAATTAAAAATTAAAAAAGCTAGCAACTGCTGTAACCAAACGGGTATGAATTGGGCAAGCAAACCGTCCTTCTTCCTGACACGTCATGTCCTTTTTCCTGAAACGCGATCAAACGTCATTGTGCACATGTGCAGCATACACAGAGCCCAGATCGGGTACTTCCGTGCACATCAGGCACCCACAAGAAGAATAACTGCACAGCAGTATTCGTTTCTGAGCAAAGATCGGCGCCGAGTGGAGTCAGTGGCTTCTCGACTCCTCCTCCGCCCAGCTGAGTGGAGAAATGAATGAATGAATATGCGAGCGAGTGAGTACGCAACAAGCCCAGGTCATCTTTTAAGACTGTATTTAATGAACTCTTGAGTATGCTACCTCTCAGAAGATGGCGAAGGGAATCTTGATTTGTGGTTGTGGCAGGAAATGGCAAAGAGAGGACTTGGCCCGGGAGACTCACAAAATGGGCAGAAAGCAGGTAGGTTTACCAGGGTGGAAGCGAGTCAAAGTCAGGGATGGAAGCCAGGCAGGTTTTCCAGGGCCGAGATGAGACAGTCAAAGAGATAGCTTTAGGAGGTGACCAGGTGAGAACAGTATAGCTAATGAAGAGGTGTGGCTGGGCAGAGGTGGAAATTTCCACTGCGTGAATGCACAGGTGGTGACAGGCGGGGTCAGACAGAGCAGAGCAGCTGTGACAGGTACTATATGTGGCCTTTACAAAGTTAACCCGACTGCTTTTTTCATTCTTACTTTAATGAAAATATATGTTGTGAAGCTTATACTAACCTTTAACATAGTACATTACATCTACTGTTATTTCTTATCAACCAATCCTACATACATTTTTAGAAAACAAATGTGCACTTCAGACAACAAGAAGATCATGGTCAGACAAACAGCAGGTTAACTTTCTAAAAATAAAGTACTACACATTTTAAGCGTTGTCTCTTAAGGCAGTTTTCTACCTCTGTCAGGCAATAAAAGAGATTGGGAGAAAAATCAGAGTCATTAGTTCCACTCAAGGAAGCACCATTGTTTCTCTGCGTGTTTATTCCGCTCATTATTATTATTATTATTATTCTAGGTCATCTTATGCACAAATTTCAGTTCATAAATTCACAAAAAGCCTTGACCGCATCCACACGAATGATACATGGTTTGTGTGGGTGCGGTAAATGAATGGGGGAATAAAGGAGCAAAAGAAAAACATTCTTTACCCCTGCCCCCCCCCCCGCCCCCCCCCCCCCCCCCCCCCACACACACACACACACACACACACACAAACAGGGTGAGGCAGGGTCCTGCAGGGTCCCCACCAGAAGAAATACACTGGAAATGAATGGGGAAAAAGGCACACATTCCAGGACAGGGACGCGCCAGGGTGCAGGGTCCCCACCAGAGGAAATAAATTGGGAATGAATGGGAAAAAGAAGAGGGGCAAAAAAACTTGTTCATCACACACAAACAGGCACAGATCCGGGGGCACTGTTGAAATTTCAGCACGCTGGAATCTTCTAGTTTTTATTGTTCCTCCTATGGTTTTGCAAGTATAGGGTGATGGACAACGAACAATCAAAAATACAGCAATAGTCATCATACTAACAGACATTCTTATAAATGAATACAATTATGTCAAAGGTAACATCAATAAAATTAATAAAAGAAGGTTGTTGGTGCTTCAGACAGTGCAGGGCAATGATTGTTGATGGATGCACGTCACAAAGGAAGGGAACAGGTTGGAAAACTAAAGGGTTGCCACCCTCAGCAAGAGGAAACAGGTCAGACAGGATGGTCTGTTTACTAGCCTGAGGGAGTCTCTGCTCCTGTGTTGCAGAGAGCAGGCAGCAAGTCGCCGCATAGAGACCAGTCATGGCTGTGAATAACTGCATCAAATACCTCGTCTTCTGCTTCAACTTTCTTTTCTGGGTGAGTCTTTCATCGGAGATCAAGATGATTTCATATTTTGACTTCACATTTGTTGCTCTGTCTTCTCTAATCGTGTCATTTATGCTGCATGGAAATTTTTACTGACCAGCCAATTTGTTTTGTTCAAGGTGCTTTTATCTTGGTTTGATTAAAAAAAAGATTTTTGGCTAATGAGTAGTTTTACTTTGTACTGATATTGATCATATAAGCTGTGTCATCGATTTTAATTGGAAGAAAAAATATTATGTTTTGTATTCTTTTCATAAACAAAGCTAATTCCTTCCTGGCTTTGGTTCAGGTATAACAGGTGTATGGCATGTTTCAGTGTTATTTATTTCAACTTCTCAATCTATTTTGACTAAACTCTAAATGTCCAACGGTCTTTTTTTTAAGTCATTGTTTGAACACTATTGTGATTTTAGTCAACCAGCCGGTCGTGCAGCAGCGGTTTTATCAGCTCTTTGTCATCTCTCTGCCTCTCCCTCGACAAAGAAATGCCCACACAGTTTCAGGGTGTGGCCCCAGTGCTTTGCCTCATATCGCTGCCACCCCGACTAATGTATGAGCCTGGATGCAAGTCGGACAAAATCGGTACTAGTTTTGTGTTAGAGTGTGCAGCATTTCGTTTAAAGCCCCTTTTCATTCTTCTCTGGTGGCAGGCTCCCAGAGTAATTAAGATGGTAATGCACACACTCAGCCATTTTAAATCTTGCTCAACACAAACCTAGCTGTACTTGTTGCTCTGAGTCTGCCGTGCAATCGCAGCGGTGCGTACATATTTTCATACTCGGGCTTCAGGGTAAGTGCCTGCTGTAAAATGAATGCGCCTCCATCAGTGCTTTCACATCCTCCCAACAGTCAGCTTTCAGCCTCTCGTCCTTCCTGTTTGTCCAATCGGATATAAAGCTTCTGGATTGCATTATGCCCGTTCTAAATGGATCTCCTGCCAGGATATTGCTCTCCTATGTTCAGTCGATGTTGATTCAATTGCACCCACTCAGTCAACATGTGGAACACAGTGTAGATCACGATGACTTAATGATGGCGGGCCTCTCAGTCACTGGGCTTTGTGATGCAGAGCCACCTCGTCTAATTTTTTTCCACATCGTCTTGTTTTTTCATGTTTTTTTTTTTAATGTATAGTTGTTTTAATTTACTTCCAGGGCCCTACTGCTTCCTAAAAGGAACTTTTTCCACGCAACAGTGACTGAACACCTCCCAAAACACTCTCAATTAACGGCACTAATATAGCACTATTATACCGTCTGTGTACAACAGTGCCTCTTGGGGTGATCCATGAATAATAGAAGTGGCTGTCGGGGATCATTCCCACAGACCTAAAAAGAGTGAAACTACAGTTAACTAATGCATGGATTAACATATGAAATTAACATATGATCTATCTTATCATATATCTATGGTAACATGATGAGAATGACACAGGATGGTTAAAAAGAGGCCTGTAATGGTAAAGTCGAGTAGTAGGACGTGTAAGGGTGTTCTTAAAATATAAGAGAAAAAACAAACGAGTAAACAAGTATACATTCCTCTGCTGGTAACTATTCTGAGACATGTTTGGGTTTTTTTTTTCGCCTGCAGAATTACTCCAGCAGCACCAGTTATCTGATTACACAAATTCATTTCCGTTTCTGCCTCCATCTCCTCCTACAGATTAGTGGAGCCATCATCCTTGGTGTTGGCATCTACCTGAAAGTCAGCAAGGATGGAAACGTGGTGAGACGGATGGTCCTAACTGGACTGAAGGACATCACATAGACATAGATATTGTCTGGACTGTGACATTGCATGAAAGTGCTGTTCATAGACTCAAACGCTGGTGTTTATAACCTTTAATGGCTTGTATAGACACATTGCCATTATAAGTCAGGGACACTAACATTGAAAAATCAAATCAGATTGACTGATTGACTCTGATGATGACTAAATAAGGATTTATTTAAGGATTTATCTATGCAGTTTTATAGAACTGACCATATTATTTTCATTTTACAACCAGTAGCACTGTGATGTATACACAGACCACATGATTTCCATGCAAACCGGAAGATGTTTTAGGTCACTGTTTTTCTAGTTACGCATTAATCCAACCAAAATGTATATACGAAGAATACAGCTTTATAAGTTTCTTCTATAAAGAATGACGTAGAATCATAATGAAAATATTTCCTCATGAAGAAAGTAAACGCTCAGGATTAGTAAACACTCAGGATTAGTAAACACTCAGGATTTTACTGTCCAAGTAGATATTGCAATATTTGTTTGCTCTCTTTGAATTACCGTTCTCTTATTTCTCCCAGATCACCAACCAGTCGCTCCCTGGCATCGACCTGATGATTGCCATTGGAGTGATCATCATGTTGCTTGGCTTCCTCGGCTGCTGCGGAGCCATCAGGGAGAACCGCTGCTTGCTGCTGCTGGTGGGGAATCATCACTTTATCATCATCATCATCTCCAGACTGTCTGACTGGTTCCAGTCAGTAAATGTCCTTTTTTTGACAGACAAATGGACAAGATATCGAAGTCAATGGCAATTTTATACACACATTCCATATATTTTTTAGAAAATGTACTATAGTATGTACTATAGGTGAAACCTATGTCTCTCTCTCTCTATATATATATATGTATATATGTTTGTGTGTATAGTGTGTCTGTGCGTGATGTACAGCATACATTACAGTGCTGCCCTGCATGGGCCTTTTATCTGGGCCTGAACCTCGTCCTGGCCTGAGGGAGTGGAGCCCCAGCCCAAGCCAAGCCAAACAGGTTTTTAGAATTCTCAGGCCCGAACCAGAGTCAAGCCCCACTTTCCTGTTTGTTTGGTTTTGCATGTAGTGGGGGTTGAGTGGGAACAGTATTATGTGATTGGAGGGACGTAGAACAAGGAGAGTTGGCACAAAGTGGCTACTCTTTTCAAGTGTTGCCATGTAAACACAACCATATCTCCAACTGGCAGGTATGAAAAGCCTGGGCCCAGCCTGTGTCTGAGGTTATGATATTGTCATTGGCCCAAAGCCTGGTCCTCACCCTCGGGTTTAAGGCTCCAGTGGCGCAGGGCTCTGTGATCTAGGTCTAGTCAGTAACTTCTGAACCGGACACTAGCGGTGTATCTGCTGTTAGCATCTCACCCAGTAGTGCAGGCTTGGTGGTGTTAAGCACTCGCAAATTCAAATACATGGTCATCATTGTGACTGGGCTGGCTGGTGAAACCTGAGCTGGTGAACACTGTGTGCCACAGAGTGCCACAGAGAGTCCTCTTCCTCATCCATCTTCTGGTAGCTGCACCCTGTAGACCAAGGGATGTATTTGCCTTTTACTGTAGCAAGCCGTTGTGCCATCATTGCAGTCATGGGAGGGGTCAGGAAAATCCATGTGCAGGCCATCTTGTGTACACATAATAGCCCTCCTTTTCCTGAGAAAAGCTATGGTGCGGCTACAGCCTCTCGTTCTTGTATTGTCACTAATATTATGGGTTTCTCCTGTGGCTGTGGCGTTCCATTTGTGTGTCTTTGCCTGTACCCTTGTTGGTAGCATTTACAGCGTATCATGCTTTCTGCTTGTAGATTGTAGGGGTGTGGGTTAAACTATTGGACTCCTCTGTCCTCTACAATGGTTTCGTTCTGCTCTCCGCATGGGACGCCCTCATCCTGTGTTAGCTTGAAAGGTTCCCTCCAGTGTTGATATGCATATGTACAAGAGGTACTGAGGTGGGTCCTTTCGTCATCACTTTATTTGATCCCTGAAGAGTGTGTGCCTGAATCTTTGGTGGGTGGGATGTTGCTGTTATTGCCACTGATTGCTTTTCATGCACTTCTCATTTCATCTTTCCGTATTCGCCGGAAGTCGGAGGGGCACTCTGTTTCCGACAAAGACTCCCTTTTGTGAGATCTTTTCCGGGCAGTACTTTCTTAACTCAGCCCACACAATGCTGTGATGTCCTGCAAATCCTGTGATCAGCTGTGCGTCCTGTGATAGTTGCGTATCCTGGGAAATTTTACCGTCATCTGTTTTCCTGCAACCTTTTGTTTCCTTTTATTTCTCCAAGTGCTACCTTCACTTATGCTGTACTCTCCTTCAGCTTTGTGATTCATTTGTTTGCCCCTTCAGTGAGGTCGGGTCAGGTCTAACCCTAACCCTAACCCTAACCCGGGCAACCTGCCTCCTAATCCAACCATGGGCACATACTGCCCCCTAGCTTTGGTCATCAAAGGGCACATTGAAGCTGGACCATCTTCACTTCAGGGTGCTCGCTTTTCTCCTTATGCTCCCTTCATCCTGCACACAAGCCATCTAGCCAGGGTCTCCATTCCTCCCTTCAGCTTGTGTTCACCATGCGTCCTTATCTTTGTTTTTATCCAGTCTGAAATATAAGAGGGTGCCACACCATGAAGAGCTTTATAAATAAGGAAAAGGATTTTGAATTGAATCCTGTATGGTGGTGGAAGCCAGTGCAAAGAGACCAGAAATGGAGAGATATGAGATCTGTGTCAGCACACAAGCCACTGTGTTTTGAAAGACCTGTTTCTCAGCAACCTGTTCGGGCATCCAGCCAGTTAAGAGTTGCAGTAGTCCAGCGTGGAAGTAACTAGACTAGCTGTTTTGCTGCATCTCATGGGAGTATATGCCTAAATTTATCAGTATTGTGGAGGTGAAGATAGGCAGTCCTTGAGGTATATTTTAAGTGGGAACTAAATAACAGGTCTTGGTCAAAATTAACACCTAGGTTCTTTTATAGAGGTGCCTGAAGCAGTAGCAAAACTATTTTGTCGTGCTTTGACAGAATCGCTTAGGTGTTTTGGACCTATAAGTAATAACTTATTATGTTTGCTTGGCCCGATTGGTAAATATAATTGGGTGCCGTCAGCATATCATTGGATATCTACTGAACGATTCCTGGTGATATCGCCTAAAGGGAGCATTTATAGGTTGAACAGCATTGGACCAAGCTCAGATCCTTGTGGAACTCCACGACTGTAGTGCAGGGAGAGTGATTATTATTAACATGTCACAAAGTGATATTGGTCTGAAAGATAGGACTGGAACCGATCTAAAGTGGTCCCTCCATTCCAAGCAGATTTTGGAGTGTCCTCGGTAAGATTTGGTGGTCAACTGTCATATCTAAAGATCTAACAAGACAAGCACTGAAAGAAGACCTAGGACTGATGCCATTAAGAGGCCATTAGTACCTTTAACCAGTGCAGTCTCAGTGCTGTGATTCACTCACTCAAACCAGACTGGAAGATCTCAATAAAACTATTGTTCCTGAGGTAGTCACAAAGCTGGTTGGCAATGACTTTCTCCAGGACTTTTGAAATTGAGATGATATTCAAGATGGGCCTGTAATTTGCTCAAATCCCTGGATCGAAGGAAAGATTTTTTAAAGAAAAGGCTCAATGATGGCAACTTTAATATTAAGCAGAATGTAACTGTGGCAGACCCTCTGCCATGCAGTGGGTCTACAGCATTCTGAGACACACACACACACACACAACAGCATCTTCTCTCCAGCACTTTATTTCACACAATGACCCAAATCTTTAACTCCAGGAGCTCTCCCCTGCTCCTGCCCGTGGGTTCCCCCCCAGGCACAGCCAGCACACTGGTTTTATGGTGGGCTGACTGGCCAGCTCAGCTCACCTGCTGAGGTCAATCAGCCCACCTGGCACCGACTGTACCTGGGCTGGACCGGGCTGGGCCTGGCCCCACCTCTTAAAAGGCTGGGACCGCCCAGGCCACGGCCACAGTAACCTACGGAAAGGACGGGTCAATCATGTCTAGTCAGGAGGTGCCGATTAAACAGAACACTTCCTTAAACAGCCTAGTAGGAATAGGGTCTAGGAAGCAGGTTGATGATTCAGAGGAGGAGATAATAGAAGCCAGCTGATATAGGTCAATGGGAAGAAATGGAGTTGGTGACCTATCTGGATTACCAGCTGTATCGGGCATAGCGGCGCTAGAGGGCAGAATAGTAGCAGTTGCTGCCAGGTGGTTGCGAATGGCATGTCTGATAGTTATAATTTTGTCACTGAAGAAACTCATGAAGTCATGGCTACTGAGATATATGCTCAGTGGAGTGATGGCGTCAACCTTGTTACAGTGCTGAATAGGCACCTGGGATTATCCTTTTTGCCTTCAAGTAGAGATGTATAGTATCTGGTTCTGGCATTACACAGAGCCTCCGTATATGTTTTCAGACTATCTTTCCAGATCAGCAAAAGATTGTTGTTTTTAGTCAAGTGCCATCTCCTCTCTAGTTTACGTGATGGCTTGAAGTTGCAGGTTTCTGTTGTGCCAAGGAGCCGACCTCCTCCTAGATACAATCTTTCCAGAATCCAGGGCCTACAAAGCTGTCAGCAAGATGACTGATGTAGGAGGGATTAGGGTTTTCACAGCAGAGTTGACATTGCGCAGAGAGATGGCGTAACGACTTCCTTAAAGCTCGCTGCGACACTGTCAGTCATATATCTTGAGCGCGAGCTTCTCTTCTCTCTCTCTCTCTCTTCTCTTCTCTTCTCTTTTTCGGTTTTGGCGCCATAAGCTAGAACAAGGTCCAGGGTGCGGTTGAAGCGGTGCGTGGGTTCATGTACGTGCCGAGAGAAGCCAGTGGATGTAGCGTAGAGATGAATGCAGTGCTGCGGCTATCATAGGCAACATTTACATGAATGCGCCTCATAGGGTGGAAATTATTGGGTTAGCGTACTGGCTAATCTCAGATTCTCAAATTTCCAATGTTACCTGATCATCCCTTGTGTTTTCTATGGCACTGAGTGAGTCCCTACTAAAGAACGTATATATATATATATATATATATATATATATATATATATATATATCCACCGTAATACAGAGACACTTTTATTATCACCCAATTTCAATATGACTCATAACTTCTGTTTAGTTACTGAAGCTGGTTACACTGGTTTATCTAACCATACCCTGGTTCGATAAACAGGAATATCCTCCTGCTCTCGCCACATTCAGTCCAGACATGGCTGTATTCACTGTTGCTTGTAGTTTTGACAGTCTCTTGTCAGCTCATTGTGTCATTAGCTTCAAGACTAACAGAGCTGACTACCAGTCACAGCGAAGGGCAGCAGTCGGTCGTCTCCCTAGTCATGTGCTGTCCTACGTTAGGTTTGGACTCAACATACAGTCGCATGAACTAAAGTTCAGTTTTTCCCTTCTGTGTCAAGTTCTTCATCAGCCTCCTCCTCATCTTCATCCTCCTCCTGGCAGCAGGCATCCTGGGAGCCGTGGACCAGAGCAAGGTAAAGCGGACGGTAGCACCATCCATACCAGCGGTGTAGGTGTGCTGCGAAGGAGTTTGCTCAAAGTGTGTGCGCGCGTGTGTTTGTGTTTGCAGATGGAGGATTTGGTGAAGGAACCGCTGGAAAAATTAATCCCACTGTCGGAGCAACCCAAAAACGTGAAGGAAGACATGGACAAGCTGCAGAAGGAGGTGACAAAACGGAATGAATTGAAGTTATTGGAGCGATCACCAGAGGGTGCACGCGCGTCAGGGACAGAAACGCACAGAAGGAGCACAGCCCGTCGAGACCGAGCTTAAGCAGGTCCCCGTGTGTGCAACGTGGAGTACAGTTTTCCTTTCACACTTATTATGTATGTGTATTGACACGTTGAAGCTGAACTTCATCTCAATTTGAGGCCGTAACACGAATATATCAGGTGTTGAGCAGGTAAACGGCCCAGAGGTCTGGGTCACCTGACCGTTACGGCGCTGCTCACGGCTTTCTTTCACGTGGGACCCTCTCGCCTGGTTTTCTCCTCCCAGCTCAAATGTTGCGGCCTTGTCAACGGAGCGGCGGACTGGAAGGGCGAGATCCCCGACTCTTGCCGCTGCAACGGCACCGTGCCCGACTGCGGCCCATCGCGCACCTACTCCGTGGTGAGTGGCCGGAACCCTCTCCTCGGAGAGAACCCACGCTTAATGTCGGCGTGTCTTCGTAAAGAAAGACACGGAGGCAGCTGATGCAGTTGTTTATCATATTAAAACAACTCATCATGTGAGTTGCACATCTGTGGATGACGGTGATGTCATGGTGTTGTCCTCCCAGACCTGCTACTCCAGAATCATCACACTGCTGAAAGGAAACATGAAGGTGGTGCTGGGCATTGCCTTTGCCATTGCCATCCTGCTGGTCAGTACACACACGCGCACACACACACGCACAGACACACGCACACGCACAGCAATTTCCTATTTGTGTATACCCAGTAGTTAGCACCAATACCTAACAGTCTTCTGAATCATTTATATTAATATTCTTTATTGTTGTTTGGTGCTAAAATGCATATTACAAAGTAATCATCATAGTGTGTATTTAAAGACAGATAACGCAGAGAATACATTCACAGTACTCAATCATTATCACTATGTAGCACCGTTTAACTAGTAGCTATGCTTAAAAGCAAAGGATAGTTCTGGATAGCTTTCAATTTGTGTGTTGCACAGAAAATACAGAATTTGCCTTGAGAATGTTAAGTCAGGAATTACACAACCTGTGCATATGACGTGTATTCTCTCTTGCCTCAGGTCTTTGGCATGGCCTTTTCCATGGTCCTCTACTGTCAGATCGGCAGGAAGGACTCCACCGCCACTGCCTGAATGCCTACCGCCAATTGGCGTTCACACATGTAACCAGAACTGCGTATCCCCTGTGCTCCCGAGACTCAACCTGTGCTTTTACTACGGGGGAGCACAATCAGTGAAAGTGGCCAGTCAACAAGTGGGCGTCAGAATCAGATCAGAATCAATCTGTCAATGTTATGAAAAACACTAGTTAACATTCGAGCTGAAATGAAGGAGGAAGCCTATAGCAATCGACTATTAAGTTACGTTTTGTTACGGATGTAGAACACATGGATGGATGACGAAGGATGTCGATACTATGAAGCACTGAATCGGTAAATATTAAGTTAGTAGTGATGAAGTTATTACATTTTCATTCAAGAAACTAAAATTTTGACACAAATGATCGATCAATACTTGTTGTGAAGTTATTTTTCTGTATTTTGGTGAGAGTCCTGGTGTGAAATGAAAAACAACTAAATTCAGATTCATCATATTAACAAAGAACCGCGTGAGCTCTGTGTTTGTGATGCCCTATTTTTCATGCTGGATTTGTTCTTGGTACAGTCGATACTCGTTCCGCACGCCATCTGCTTTTACCGCGTCTGTGTGTGTTTCCACGTTTGCTGCCTTGACTAAATTTATCATTTTCACACAGTGACGCCCAGGAAGATGCATGTCCTGTTCTACAGTATGTCCATTTACCTCGAAAGACAATGATGAAATAATGTAACTGTCATGTAAGACGATACAAGTAAAAAAAGTTGTTTGAAGTACTTTAATTCTCCGGACATTCTTCTATGTTTTAAATCTAGAAAGATATCCTTAGACGCTATGCTTCATCCATCCACGATTTTTGCACAGATGGGGGGGTAAAGCAGGGAATACACCCTGGATCGCTTGCTAGCCCATTGTAGTGTACATAGACATCATTCACTCTCATTTAGGGACAACAGGAGTCCTCAACGTCTTCAGGTGTGTCATTGAACCGGGAGTACCTAGAGAAAGCCCATGGAGAGGCTGAACCATGGTTTAAGGTGGACAGAGGGCACAGATGGGTGGATGATGTGGGACGTGGTGTCAAAGATGTTGTTGCACAGGGTAACCAGGTCGTCAGGGCTGGAATTCAGGAAGTTAGGAATGGGGATATTGTCGGTGAAGGAGGAGAGGGTGTCCATGTTTATGTCCTTGATTGTCCCAAAACGAGATGAGACGCGATGTCTTGGTGACGGAGTGCACCGATGAAGATGAGGAAAATTATGGGATTATGGGGAGTTCGTCGGCTGTGCAGGTGGGAGACCAGCACAGCAGATCAGGTCCGGAGTATAACCTTTAGAACAGATGGAAAAATCAGTGAATTCCCCAAATAATATTACATTTGGAGAGAGTGTGGATGGATGGGTGAGTAGAGTAGCGAAGTGATTTAAAGAGACACTGTGGGGCTTCGGAGTATGGTAAACTGCAGTGAAGATGGTGGGAGTGGGTCTAGGCTGTTCAACATAGGTTCTTGACCCCTATGTGGGTTCCATGTGCCCAACAGTGTTGGATCATTTTGAGCTCATCTCATTGTCAGTCCTACAGGATATCGTCCCACCTTTTTTCCTTTTTCCCCACCAATCACCCCTGTTCGAAGCAAGAATCCCAGTCCCACAGTATTCTCCAACTTTGTCCAAAGTTCTGGTGAAAGTTATTTAATCCCATCTGCATAAGTTTTTTCATGAAAAACGTCTGGTTTTAAACAGCTTCATAACACTGAGACAGCTCTTTTCAAGAATTTTAACGATCTGAGCAGACCACAATGTCCTCCTGACTCGCTTGGAAAACTCCCACCCGATGGTCAGGACCTTTTCAATTCTCCTAGGAGATCATTCACCTGGATGTGCTCCTCTCTTGTGTGGTGTCCCCTCGGGTTCAGTTCTTGGTCCCACCATATTTTCATCAATCCACTGCTTTGCGATATACATGCCCTTAAAAATCAAAGGCAAAGGTGCACTGCAACCTCTGGTTGATTGTCTGGATGATGTTTATGTTTATGAGTAGAATATTCCATCCATGCACACGCAGCAGAGCATAGTAGGATTCATGCATAACTCAACCACAGCCATCGCACTACTTGCCATGCACATACCTTTCATTGCACCCTCCATGATATGGCATTATAGGATACTAGACACTGCATTGTCGTTAGTTTTCCTGCAGTCTCGCAACAAAATGGTTGCTCGTCAGAAGGTAGGCATGTATCCTGCTCCCTTCAATTGTTCATGCACCTGCTTAGAAATGCACTACTACCTTGGTTTTGATTTTGGAATACAATTTTGACTGCTGATACTTGGCAGTACCGTCATTGGGACAACAAACAAAGTTTTGAGGTTGAGTTTTGTTTCTGTGCTATACCAGTATTAATATAGTTTCACTGCTGGTTAAAACGTTTGGGGCAACCCCCAGACAGGCAGTTTGTTGCACTAAAAACCTCTGCTCCTCCATCCGATCTCTGGCTCCGCGCCACATCTATTGGTGTGATCACAGCAATTGAACTCAACATCAAGCCCAAGCAATCCATTTCTCATCCAGCCGTCAAATGACCTGCAGACAGGCTCTGCACTGGATCTGATCGACTAGCTTGACAATAAGGTCATGTGGGCAGTAGAAAAGGTTATCCAGCTAATGAACAGCCATGGTGCTGTCCAGACCTCACAGTCATTGATCGAGTGATTGATCATTTGCAACGGAACTGAAGGAGACAAATTAACCCAGGTTATACTCCTCCCTGCAATGACTTTTCCTCTCTTCTTTGATTTTATTTTTCTGCCCCGTTTCTCCTCCTCTAATCCAACTGCTCTTCTTCCTTCCCGCAATCAATTTCTCACACTAAATGTTTTCCTCATCTTCTCCTCGTAGTCCTCTACTTTTCCTCTGGTGTCTCCTCTAGTGTCTCCTCCTTTTCTTCCTTTCGTTCCTGCTAAAGCTATTTTCTTCTTTTTTCCGTTAATCTGTTTCTCCCCTCTCCCCGTTTTGACATAGAGGCAAACTCTGAAACTCCTCCATCTCTTTTGCCATCCCAATCCTCCCTCAGCAGCAGCAAAACTTTTATTTCTCCTCCACCTTCACTTCTTTACACAGTAATAAAACACCCTCGTCCCTCCTTTTATCCCTTTTTCACATCTAGGTCCATTTAAATTTTTATGAAGACCTCCGAGGACCATACTATTATGAGCACATACCTAGGGATGCAAAACAAACAAACAAACGCACAAAAAACAGTCCACTGCTGCATTTCTACTGGTCAGACTCGCCTGATACTGTGGCTGGAACTGTTTTTGTTTTGCAGTAAATGATTTCCGTTTGTCCAATGATTGCACATTAAATGGCGTAGCAAACATGTCTAGATCCTTCTGCATATTCATCACATCATGAAACCTCTCATGGAATGCCAAAATGAGTTGTGCACGCTATTAGACGCTCAAGGCCACAATAACTTGACGGAGCAAGTACTCATCTTTCGAGTGCCGTGCATGGCTTGCCAAATCGGCAACTTCTCCTGCATTTCAAACTCGACCGTAATCCCACGCACAAAAATGGAAAGCTGCACTGTCGATGCGATGTAAGTTCCATCACAGGCCAGAGAAAAACACTGAAAGTCTCTTCCAGTGTTCCCCAGGACTTTATCAATATCTCGTGGTATGTCAGTAATCCTGTCTGCAACGGTTCTTTGAGACGCGCCGATGCTGTGGAATCAGAGGTGTCAAGTGGCAAAGTGCAAACACTTTGTTACCTTACTTAAGTAGAAATTTTGGTTATCTATACTTTTCTTTATTTTTGAAGAGGTGGAAGTTAAGCAGATGCATGTGTTTTTGTGTACTCGGTTTTAACTTACTCTGCGTATTTTTTGATTAATCACTTATCAATAAATACTATTGATAACATGTTTCTGAGGTACACACACACACACACACACACACACACACACACACACACACACACACACACACACACACACACACACATATATATATATATATATATATATATATATATATATATATATATATATATATAGAACCACGTCATTGTCCACTCTTTTGCCATATCATAAATGCCTGGCCATGGGATGGTGATGAGCTGCATGGAAAATCCTTTCCCAGCAGCACCATTGCTTGCCATATGCTGCCATCTGCTGGACACACTGCTGGGCCGGGTGCACTACCTCCTCAGCCACCCAGGGGCAGGGGAGCCCCTCGACAAACGATCCTCTCCAGAATTCACTATGGTTTCCTCTGTTTTTTTTGTGGTATCTCATGATGATTAGAAGAACTATAGTTCCACCATAGCACTACCATGACTTATCTATAGAGCATCATGGTAGCTGTGGTACAACTATAGCACTTCCAAGGTTGGACTGACCATCGGGACATTTCCTGGGCTGGCTGTGAGCCCTGGAGAGTTACTAAGGCAAGGCACAGCAAAACAATAAATAATAATGGCTGTTCAACACAGTGCTCAGCTGCAGACACAAGGCAACACAGTTGATGATTAATTGGCCCAGTGGCATATGTGTCAAGGGTACCTGGCCCAATAGCCCTATGAGAGGCTACAGACGCCCAGAAGTCCCCGCGACACACCCCTAGCCCGCCCCCATTTAGTCATTTTTAGTGATGATGAGCAGTCGATGGACACAGAGAGAGAGAGAGAGCAAAAGATGGAGAAATAAATAAAACAAAAAGGAGTAGTTGGTGGGGACCTGGCGGGGGACCAGCAGCGCTGATGCCGTCACTTCAGCGGGGGCCCTCACAGGAGCCGGCGTCAGGCTGCTCCGGTCTGCCAGCAGTGGAGGAGGAGACTGAGGGGAGAGGGACTGAACAGACGGAGGAGGCGGTGGTGCTGTGGTATGCAGGTGTGGGCCTGTGGTACGAATAAACGTTCACTGAAATAAATGCTCAACTGTCTGTGAACTCTAAATGACATTATAAACAGCAAACCCCGCATGGTTTGTTGTGTGACAGCCAAATTTAGTGATGTAAAGTATTGCGCAACAATTCATATACTATCCTGATTAAATGATATGTGCTATTATTAATGACCCTAATTTGTACTTCATCTTGAATCCTTTCACCAGTATCCCTCTTAAGAGCAAGTGAGCAACACACTATGCAGTTATGCATTTTATTCAATACTCCGTAATGTAAAGGGATACATTTCAGGAAAGTGGTCTTATTAAGGACACATTACGTGAAGTTGTGTGCTGCATTCAAATGAATAGTGCACTCTCGCGTCTCCCTGTTTCAAGGTAGCTGCCGTGTAAAAAACCTCTCTAAAATCCTCTCAATAAAATGTAAATAACGCGTTGATTGCAATTACTTCAGTACAAAGAAAAATCGTACGTTATCGCTGTTTGTGTGCCAAACACGGCGGAATGTTTGTCAGTAGCTACTCCATGTCCTGGCACGCCAGTTGTTCTGACGCACACAGTTCTGACTACAACGGCTGAGCATGACAGCGCCCCAGGTCTGCTGGACGGTACATTTCTATTAAAAAAGACGGTTTGTCAGACCCCTTCTCTGCCTCGGAGCCCCTTCTCTACCGGGGACTTGCTTACTTAGCCTTTTGCCCCTTGGTTGTGCTCTCTCTCTCTCTCTCTCTTTCTTTCTCTCTCTCTCAACTTCATCTCCCATTCACAATAGAGCTGTAAAACTCGGATCCTTTTAAAGATTCGGATCCCTCTGAGTCACCCACTGAACTGATCCGAACCTGCAAATGTGTATTTAAACACACAAACAATGAACCCATCATTTAGACTATAGCCTCGCCTATTATTAATGATTAATGTTCCTGCATCACCACCAAATGCAATTATCTGTGCATTGCCCTAACAGTACGTTGTCCGAAAGTTGCTTCCAAATCATGCAGTAGGCTACTTTCCCTGCATTTCGAGCACAGACAAAAACATTAACACCACATGATGTCTTCCGTGGATAAAATAAAACCTTCCGGAGATAGGCACATATAAAACAAATTTATTGAACAAATTTATTGAACATGCATGCAATCCCCTCTCCGTGTTTTAACCGGTGGATCCACTCATTACTGTCGGTTAGGACTCGGCGGATCCGGTTCAATGGAGACCTCGGATTCACGACTCATGAGTCATTTAAAAGGATCCGGGTGATTAACCCGGATGAGTCCTGAACCGCCCAGCGCTAATTCAAAATCGGGGGACGGCTTTAGCCGGGAACGGGACGGCCGGATCGGGGACTTAGATTTAGAAAATGTCCTATAGACAGCGCATGTGGGATCAATTTTCAAATGCCGTGCGGTAAGGCAGCCTCAAGCTAAGTTTCCCAGCTGTACGACACTGAAAAGCACAGGGAATCCAAGGAAAGGTCACCGCAAGTGCAACAGAATCATCGCCGCACGAACCACGATTGCTGCAGTAACACATCCCCCATTCGAACACATGCCTCGTGCTGCTCACGTTTTGCAAAGAAACATTACTATTAGAGCACTTGCTGTCAGCGGGTTTAATGATGCATTCGGAAAATAGTGGGTCACTTAAAACCAAGTCCAGTTAATACTAAGGAACTAAACCAGGAGCAAACTAGACTAGGATTTCCGCTAGGATATGATGTAGACACACAGAGGTACAAGCTGATCATCTTGACTCCATCAGAGCCGGTGAAACTCCAAAAGCTGGTGGCCGGCCTTGAGCTGTGCAGGTAAATAAAACTATTTGAACGGAATTTGTTTGTTGTTTGTTCCTGTTCTTTACAAAGCTCTTTTGGCGACAGTTATTTTAAAAACTAACAAGTTCTGTCCACCGATCTGAACCTGCACGGTAAAATTCAAGACTGCCCTCACAAAGGACTTATCCCAGTGTGCTACACTACACTCAACCGTGAATGGCTCAAGACGGCCACTGCGCTTGACCC
Source organism: Karalla daura (assembly GCA_029224185.1). Lineage (NCBI taxonomy): Eukaryota > Metazoa > Chordata > Actinopteri > Chaetodontiformes > Leiognathidae > Karalla > Karalla daura. Next base: position 16,696,929 of record CM055209.1, on the reverse strand, counting down.
GCGTTTTAAGGATTCAGTGCGCTTTTTAAGCGTTTTGCGGGGGCAGAGCGAGAGGAGGTTTGGGACCGGCCTAGAGGCCCTGCTGCAGCAGCAGGTTAAAGATGCCAGCAAAGAAAAAGAGCCACCTGCTCTCGTCATTGTCTTCTGACCGATCCAGACGAGGATGGCCTGTGTAATAGGGCCATGGGTTTGTACAGAGTGCACCGTCAGGGAGACGGCGGTGGCCCAGACGAGCAGGGACCACAACCGTCCGTCCTGGCCCACCAGTGTTTGATTAACCCTGCTGCTTCTGTCCCTTGTGAGAGGCTGTTCTGACTCGAAGGTCACACGCTAACTAAAAAGAGAGCTGCCTCAAACTCGGAAAATATGAACAGGATATGTTGTCTAAGAGACTGGCTGAAGGGAGGAGAAAAAACAGGAATGGAGATTGTTGTGTGGCAAATATGTGCACTGTTGTTATGCACCGTTTGTTGTGTGCTGTTGCACTGTTGACTTAACCTTTAGCCAGATGTACACAAAATCATTCGTGCTCACTGTATTTTCAGTGTTCACTACAAATTGGACTTCATGTTGATTTTTTTTAAACCATTTACACCATATCAAGAAGTCAAGAGTACACTACGTTCAGAAGGTAACAACTTACAGTAAAACGGCACTTTAACTTCAGTCTCTTCAGCTTTGGACAGGGACTTTACCTTTGTCTGCTATTTTGAAATCAAATGCGATTTAATTTTAAATGCGATTTTGCCAGACAATAAAAGATTGCGAGTTTAAGATTATTATGCCTGTGTGTATTATCTGATGAAGTCATCCATTCAACTTCATTTACATAAAATGAATGTTGCTTTTGGGGCAAATTATATGTGCTTAATTGAAATGAATTGCTTATAAAACCTGTATTTCATTCGATTGTTTCCATCAAGTCCCACCCCTTGTTTGCTCCCACTGATTTTGGGAGGTAAAAAACAAAAAAATATAACACACTGTTGCTTTAAGGGCTTCTGTGTTTGTGTGTATATCAACAGGGCGAGTTGTCACAGTATCTGTGCGCGGATTGTGAGGCAGGACCAAAAAGTCCAGGACAAACTTTTGTCCCAATTCACCCCTGAGGGCTTCATGGTTACTATGGTACTGTCGTGCTTTCCTCATGGTTTTCATGGTTACCAAAATAAACCACCGTGGGAGCCCTTAAAATACGGGGAAAACAAGACAAACCATGGGCTGGCAGACCGGCCGGCAGCGGCACATTTTGTTGTCTAAAGACATAAGACGCACATGCACTCTATATCAAAAAGGGGCAGACATATTGACACTTACCCACAGTGGGAAGGTTTCAGGGTCTAAAAGTTCTGAGACGTCAAAGATTGACGTGAAAGATGCACACATTAAAATGGACAATGCCAGTGCCCAGCAGAAACAAGCCATTGCAGCACATCACACTGTAAAAAATACTGTAAATAGACTAAGAAGACCCCCAGGCCCGCCATACACACACACACCCCACTCTCCCCCCTTTAAACAAAACGCACAATGGAGACCCTGTACCAAACTGTTGCATCATCAGCGCCATGGCAACGCGTATGCGTTAACCTATCTTTCTCAGCCATCTCTTTCTCGCTAGTTAGTTAGGTACATACCTAACGTTGCAACACTCGAGCCATATTACACCTCTTCTTAAGGCAGTGTTTGTCTAATTGTGTGTATGGAGAGGAACAAAAAGACGAGCCCACACCGTGACTCCTTTTTAATGTATTCATACACATATGAGTATGAGTGTGTGTGTGTAAGTGTGTGTGTTTGAAGGTATTTCTGCTTGTTGCATCATAGCACCACTACAGGACACTGTGATGGACAGTGAATCCATGAAAAGACCCTTCTCTCTGCATCTGCGTGACTGTCCACTTGTCAGCACTGCACATGATGTCTCCAGCTGCTTGCAGCGTTTTGGGCTAGTGGAACCAGCGTGATGCAGTTTTGGACCAGACCAGCTATAAATGTTGAGTGTCATGAGATAAAGATGATTTGAATTGAGTTGAGTGACATTTTTCCAACGATGTTTTTACCTAATTATGGCTTCATTGAACCCTTTCCCTGAATACAGCTGATCAGTCAGATGATGTGGTTTTTGTTCTTGGCACAAGGGGCAACAGACTTCATCTGCTATAGCATAATCTGAAAATGTTAATGGATTACCTGGACTGACAAATCAGATGCATGTACAGCCCTGTGTCTGTGCAGATCTTGGCAGCAGAGTTGTCCAACAAGGTGAACAACAACTGGTGGAGGACAGGGCTGGGTAACCTCGTAGGCCAATGAGGAGTCCTCTAGCGAACAAGCCAGTCAGAGGAATGCAGCAGACAGAATGTATAATCTCTGGAAGTGGCCGCATTGTGGCTCAAATCAGTATTTTTTCTTGACATTTTCAAGTCAAAAATGCGGAACGACTCTGTATTGAACTGCTCCTGGTATTGTTCACGCCAAAAAGAACCGTCGAAATCTGATAAGTCGAGGGAAGTTCATGGATACATCAGACAGTTCTCTTTCTGATGTGTGATGCAATGAAAGCAAGAGATATTTCTCTGTAATGAAAAATGAAATTTTATTAGAATTGATCCAGGGAGAGCTTACAAACAGCACAGCATCTACATCGATTTCAGTTCACTCTGAAGCAGCCTTTAGCCCCATGGTTGTGCTTGTGTGTCCCCTGGTCATGCAAACTGTTACATTTACCAGCAGAAAATAATTTGAATTTGAATTTAAATGAGGGCCCTTGGTCCCAGCAGCCAGGCATCACACAGCTCCACAACCCTCAGTTTGGTGTTGGATTAGCGGGGGGTTAGGTAGAGTAAGGTGGCACAGTGGAATAGTCAATAGCACTGCTGCTTCATGTCAAGGAGGACCTGGGTTCGATTCCAAGGTCGGATCAAGGACCTTTCTGTGTGGAGCTTGCGTGTTCTCCCCATGTATGTGTGATTTTTTTTCTGGGTAGTCATGTCATGTTATGTTTCCTCTCACATTCCAAAAACATACATTAAGGTGGATTGGAGATGCTAAATTGTCCCTGGCTGGGATAGGCTCCAGTAGACCCCTCCAACAGTAGGTGCGATGCAGTGATGCTTCAGGATTGTCCATACATCAGTCTGTGCCAAAGTGCTTCATTATATTAAATAAAACTAACAAAATAGTCTGTTTTTGTTTTACTCTTCTCGAAGATACTTTAAAACATTTGATCATTAAGCCTGTTGTCATTGTCGCTGTTAACGTGCAGAGTGGGAGAGGCAGGCGGTATGAATATGAATATACAGCATGCTGCAGCTGTGAGTGTGATGTGGGAATCCTCACACGGAAATCTTCTTCTCTGCTGCAGTTGCCGAGACACCTGCTTGCAAGTTCAAAAGAGCATTTCAATCAGCGGCGAGATGAAATGAAACAGGATACACACAGAATCATAACCTCCAGAGAGCAAAGAGAACAGCAGAGACCTGCATCCTGAATTGTGGATGAGTCATGCAGAAGACATTTCTTCTGTGAATCTGAGTTAAATTAGAGGAGTGAAGCAGGAGAGGAGTGAAGAAAATATCTCACTGAGCTCTCACTGATCTTTGATTTCTGTTGTGTGTTGTTATTTTTTGCGGAACTTGTTTTATCTGAGACAAAGGCCGAGAGTAAAGCCGTTTCAGCTCCCGCTGCACTGCCACATCACAGCACACTGCTGTGAACGAGCAGGGACTCACTGCATCAAGACTTCCAGGTCCCTGATTTCCAGTATTTCTTACCTCTGTCCTCTGCATTACATCTGATTACAGCATGTGTTCAAGCGCAACAGGTACATCACATCTTTATTGTTGTATCACTGCTGATGTAAAACTCGTTATGACAGGGGATTGCTGAACGATTGCATTTGAAGCCCAGGATCAGTTTCTTTTCACTCCTAGCTTTGGAATACATCAAATACATTCATTATGACGAATGTTTTTGGACAATGACTCATGTGGAATTATTTCGGTCCAATTTGTAGGATGATCATGCAGATTCACGCACGCTCAGGGTACGTTTCAGCAACTATGTGAGACCAGAAAAATTCTAAAGGTAGATCTCTGCCGGAAGAAGATAGGTCAGCTCCCACAAGGAACAAAAAGGGCAACATCTTTTCCTGTCCTGGGAAGTAGCTCTGCTGCTTAAACTGAACCAAGCTGGACCTTTTTCACAATGCAAACAGTGCGCCGTAAGGTCTTTTCTCTGGCAGGAACACTTAGACTTGTGCTGGACAGCTGTGATTAAGTGTTTGTACTTCCACACACACCACCTTTGTCTGAGAATATCAACATCTGGTTAAATCATGTGTGTTTGTCTTTGTGTGCTTGTGACTTTTTCCATTTACTTAACCTGAATCAGGCCATGGTTGAAATAAGCATTTACCGGCATTAGACAACTGAACTAAACAAGTTGGAGTGTGTGTCACAAGCATGCCTTCGGTGTCATTAGTCTTGTGACACACAAGACATGGTAGCACAACATGTTAAGTAGCATAACCCTTTTGATTTCATATCAGCACCTGGCATGCACAAATATACACACAGGTAGACATGCATACAGTCGTCGATGACATGTATGGCCACATGCACACATGCTCGCACACGTGACACGAGGACCACAAAGGGCCCTTGCCACTGGCGAGTAATTTGGAGCTAAATGTTGCAAATAATACTAAGACATTATATACTGGGGTCAATTTCCTCAGCATAGTTCCCCTGTTGTACAGTTGTTGCTGGCACTCCTGGGACTGGACTCTCTCAGTGACTTTGAGTTTGCTCAGGAGAAATATTCACAGATGAAAGTTGGCATTAAATGAAGGATTAATGGGGGTTAAATACGTCATACATGTATGATTTGAATGAACTAAATCAAATTGTATGAATGAATGAATTAATGAATGAATGAATGAATGAATGAAGATTATGAGTAGATGAATACCTTAAAAGCTATTAGGCTGAGTTTGATGAAAGTGAGAAGGTATGGTAATTTGAGGAAAACTGGGATGGAGGGATACACAACATTATTGAACTAACGGGATCTAAATCCAGGTCAGAATAATTAAGTCTCTCAATCGACATCAAACTCTACACAGCAGTGGGAATCTCGCGTTACTTGAACACCATCGACTGGCAAATGCTTGAACAGAGGCCCGGCTGTCTGATGATGGTTCCCAGGACTCAAAGCACAGGAGGTGGATGAGGTCAGTAGGGAGCTACCCTTAAGAAGGGGGGTGATGTGCGCAACTTCTCTGTCTGAGGTGATGGCTTCAGGCAGTCTTCATCCGGCAGGGATCCAGTAGACACGGGTCCTTTCGGTGCCACCTCAGTGGGTCTTGATGAGTTTTAAGTAATGATCAATATGGGAGTCTCATTACTCGTCTGTGGCTATCCCCCAAATACTAATATTGATAATAATGGCTATTTGAACGTACCTCCAAAAGTTACCATCAGTGTTTGAGATAAAATAAATGTGATGACAGACTGGTCATGTTACCATCGTTCAACTCAATCACATCATTCAACTCAGGAACAAGAATCACACAGTGATGGTGTGCATAATTTCACTGAATGCATAATTTCACTCTTAAAACACATTCTCAAAACAATATCTTCAAAGGAAAAGGGGCTGCGGTTTGAGATCTTATCAGTTTCTGATGTTCATTTGTGCCCTATCCTCGAAGCAGGAAAATTTTAAGCTGCGTGCATACCGAAAAGTGGCAGACGCGCAAAAGCGGCATCTCTACATTCAAAATCAATGTAAATGGTGCGTTGACGTGAATATAAATTGGCCAGTGGGAATGAGGGGAATGACACGAATCACGGAAATGAAGCGTCTTATGTGGCGCCAATGAAGTTGGAAAAGTGTAACTTTTAAGGTGGCATCGAGCCATGACATTTGGTGGTGGGGGGGTGGGGTGGAGTTGTCAAACATCAAGTTGATCATGGGTGGGGTGGGTTGGGGTATGGGGTGCTACTGCCTTGGACCACTGCTACCAGGCACGTGTCTGCTCTGCTAGCTTGCTTGCTCTCTCTCTCTCTCTCTCTCTACGTCTCTCTGCGCTCAGCAAACTCTGTGCCATTTCCTCGAATTCAAAATCAAGAGAGGAGGTGTAGAAGAGTTGTGGTAAGGTGTGGTCTGAGTGGAGTGTATCATTCAAATGCTGGGAATGCAAGACTCTTCACACGTAAAAAATGGCAATGTAGCATCACGTTCACAAAAATATGTCAATACTGGAGACACATTTTCTGGCATTGTCCAGTAATACAAGGATTTTGGGACAATGCTAAATAGGAAACTGTAAGTGGCCATCAGGAGGCTCCAGCTCCACGTGACTTGGTGCTATGCATGTTCCGGGGCTTCCTCACGAGCCTTGGAAACACTGTAAAGGTCAATGGGCATGTTTCCTGTCACACGCTTTAAACCTTTGCTGGGTTAGCGACCAGGTTGGAGGAAACGAAGGGGAATGGAGGACTCGTGAGTTGGAGTGGGGACATGTTGGTGCTATGGGTTTACACAAAAGCGAAATGAGGTAAATGTTTGTGTTTTGTATAACATATGTGCTGTAGTACTGATGTTTAACACTTAAAACTGTTAAACTTGTGTCTGAATGGAACTTGTCCTGTATATTTCAGTGTATGTAATTTTGTATTTAAACCTTTCATGTGTTTTTAGTTTCACAGTGCCAGACAGTTAAATAAAGGATTGTGCACCAGTTGAGCTCCGGCCTTTTTATTGAATGGCAAGGAAACTGATACTATTCTGGAGACAGACATTGCTCTAGTGCCAGTGTTGTTTCTGTTGGGAGCCATATTTAAAAAATGAAAGCGATAAAATGATTAGACTGTAAATCCGCCAACTACACGTCAATGGATCCAGAGACTAAAGAATGTAAAAAGCAAAAAAGGAGTCATTCCTCAGTCGATGTGAGGGTCTAAGGGTATTTGTCACGTCACTAAAATGAATAAATCAATTCGAATAGAAGAAACGTTGCATTATCGGGGGACCCGTTCTCTCATGCTTCTGCGCTGTTTGCCTGCTTGCGCTCTCTCTCTCTCTCTCTCTGCGCAATGCACTATTTTTTTCTCCCCCATTTAAATTCGGGGACATTTTCGGGGACAGTTTGAACAGGGGCCAGGGTGGCCAAATCGGGGACTGTCCCCGGAAATCTGGGACGTCTGGTTACCCTACTCTACGGACATGTGTTGCTGCTATTTTGCTGTGCTCGGCTCTCCTGTGGTCGTGAAGCACAATATCTGGATGACTACGCTGGAGATGCTTGCCCATATTGCTCACGTTTTCACACATACACACATACACACACACACACACACCCACACACACACACACACACAGTACCTATGATGCAGTAAGCGCTATTGCAACTTGAGTTGTTCCGAAAAAACGTTGGTCCAAAAGGCTTTATTGTCCCAGGCAGGGCTTACCGAACGGTTCGGTATTTTACTGAGTACCGTTGCATCCCTAATTACACTGGTTGGCAGGCCTCTCCTCAGCATGTAAGCCCTGCCTGCGACATACACTGCCAGTTGGAGAGGATTGTTCGCACGGTGGGCAACATTAATACTGCCGTAAGCGGTTGTAACGCAAAACTAATACGTTATGTTTACATACAGTTAGCTTCAGAAATATTTGGACAGACACACAAGCTTTGTCATTTTAACTGTTTACAAAGACATACTCCAAAAATACAATTATATAATTAATATGGGCTTAAAGTGCATACTCTCAGCTTCAATTTGAGGGTTTCCACATCCAAATTGGAGAAAGGGTTTAGGAATAATAGCTCTTTACACTCTTTATACCTCTTTTTCAAGGGACCAAAAGTAATTGGACAATTGACTCAGAAGGCTGAAATTGACTCAGAAGGCGTGTGTCTTGTTAACCTGTCATCAATTAAGTAGTGATAAGGGCTGGGGCTGATTCCAAGTGTGTGGTTTTGCATTTGGAAGCTCTTGCTGTGACCACACAACATGCGGTCAAAGGAGCTCTCAATGGAGGTGAAGGAGAACATCCTGAGGCAGAAAAAAAAGAAAAAAACCATCAGAGAGATTGCAGAAATACTTGGAATAGGCAAATCCACAGTTTGGTACATTCTAAGAAAGAAAGAGTGCACTGGTGAGCTTGGAAACTCAAAAAGGCCTGGACGTCCACGGAAGACAACAGTGGTGGATGATCGCCAAATACTGTCCATGGTGAAGAAAAACCCACTCACAACATCTACAGAAGTGAAAAATACTCTCCAGGAAGTAGGTGTATGTGTCTCAAAGTCTACAATTAGGAGAAGACTCCATGAGAGTAAATACAAAGGGTTCACCACAAGGTGCAAACTATTGATCACTGCCAAAAATAGACAGGCCAGACTTGACTTCGCCAAAAAACACCTCAACAAGCCAGCCCAGTTCTGGAAAAGTATTCTTTGGACTGATGAGACGAAGATAAACCTGTACCAGAATGATGGGAAGAAGAAAGTTTGGAGAAGAGAGGGAACAGCACATGATCCAAACCACACCACATCCTCTGTAAAACATGGTGGAGGCAGTGTGATGGCATGGGCATGCATGGCTTTTAAGGGCACTGGGACTCTTGTGTTTATTGATGATGTAACAACAGACAAAAGTAGCCGGATGAATTCTGAAGTGTACAGGGCTATACTTTCTGCCCAGATTCAGCCAAATGCTGCAAAGTTGACTGGACGGCGCTTCACAGTGCAGATGGACAATGACCCAAAACATACAGCAAAAGCAACCCAGGAGTTCATGAAGGCAAAGAGGTGGAATATTCTGCAATGGCCAAGTCAGTCTACAGATCTCAACCCAATTGAGCATGCATTTCACTTGCTTAAGACAAGACTTAAGGCGGAAAGACCCAAAAACAAGCATGAACTGAAGGCTGCTGCTGTAAAGGCCTGGCAAAGCATCAAGGCAGAGGAAACCCAGCGTTTGGTCATGTCCATGGGTTCCAGACTTCAGGCAGTGATTGCTTCCAAAGGATACGCAACAAAATATTTTAAAAAATTTTTTTGTTTAGGTTATGCTTATTTGTCCAATTACTTTTGAGCCCCTAAAATGTGGAGTGTTTGTAGAAAAATGTGTACAATTTCTTCATTTCCATCAGATACTTTTGTTCAATCCCTTGAATTAAACATTACAGTCTGCACTTCAATTCTGTTCAAGATGTTTCATTTCAAATCCAGTGTGGTGGCATGTAGAGCCCAACTCATGAAAATTGTGTATCTGTCCAAATATTTCTGAGGCTAACTGTAGATGACAGAAGGGAGCATCTGCATCGCATTCAGTTTAGGGTACCCTAAACTGAATTTGTCCTGTCCGGGGTGTGAATTTCTAAATACAATACCGGAACCATTTCACGATCTTCAGCAGTTACCACTTTTGTGAGTAAAATGACCATCTCCAGTAACAGTGGCACTCCTCTTCCTCTGGTGCCTTCTTGGTTACACTGATCCCACCCCTCCCGTTTCTGTCTTTCTCCTCCGGCTTTCTACCTGTCTGCCTCTGCCACTTTTTTTCGGAGACAGAGAGGTTTCGCAGTCCCTCTCTGTCTCTGTCTCTTTCAGAAGTTTGTGCCGGAATAAAGTTGTGACAGCAGGAGAGAAGTGATCGGAACTGTCAGCAAATTATCTGTCTCTATGTCTCTGTGTGTGTATGTGTGTGCAGACAGCATGGTTCTGCTTCAAAGCCCATTTTGAGTCAATGGGTGTGTCATGACAGATTTTTGTCAAACCCCCTGTGGTGAGATGAGGAAGTCTGAGTGTTTTCTGTGTGTGTGTGTGTGTGTGTGTGCGTGTGAGTGCGTGTGTGAGTGAGTGCGTGCGTGCGTGTGTATGCGTGTGTGTGTGCGGCAGCTGATTCAGTTCCTTGGGCCATATCCCTGAAGTGCCATTGTCAAACCTTTTTTTCTTTTCTAATCTGTTGTGTTCCTCTTCCCTCTCTTGCTGTGCATCCATTTGTGTCAGCTCTTCCTGCAGTTCCAATGATGCACACTTAAAATATACAAATACAATACACTTGAAAATAATACATACACTTACAATGCATACAATGCAATACAATGTGTCTGAAGGTGGCCCAAGAGGGATTCTTGCCTGGCTGATTGGTTGTTCAATTGGTCCCTAAATGCTGAACATGCACTATGCGCAATATTATGGCAATATGCCATCACAATGACTGACAACAGAATGGGTGAATGCCATTGGGTGGCACCCGCCCAGTGAGTCAGCTGTGCCCATCCTGAACAAGAAGTTGTTGATTTTTTTTATTTCATCCAATTTGGGCTTTCTTATTTTTGTCAGTCTAGCCATCATTCAGTTATTCAAATCTCAACTTCCCTGCCAATTTCTGCCAATCTGCCGATTTAAGCGATCCGGTGTCTGTACAGCGCGTCCTGCAACGTTTATTTTTGGGAAAATACGACACTGATTGCTGTCATGGCGAGACGACTAGCAGACAGAGCAAGCAGGAGGCAACCCTATACAGCATCCTACTGGAAATATCAACACTGAGGTCAACATAAATAAACACTCAAATTCATCACTCAAATGTTCATGCTCGGAGAGGCAGCTGTAAGCTCTAGCTATCTCTCTCTGTCTCTAATAGATGTAAAGCTGGACAGTGTTGCTCTCTGCAACCCGTCCGTGAATGCTAGCCCCAATACCACTGTTGAATTGAGTTACACTGTAAGGCACATGCACCAGTCACTCTCTCATTCACCCCTATGAACAATTTAGAGTCTCAGGTGGCGACCGTGGGTTGCAAGTTCTCTGACCTGGTGCAAATGTTCAGCTGCCGGCGAACACCATCACAACCGCACACAAAGGCTGCATTCAGATCACAACCAGTTAAAAGTGAGACTGTGCATATTTAAGTAAGCACTCCTTGCCATTTAAATTGTACAAGGGGTTGCTATGGTTACCTCGGGCTTAATATAACTTAAGCCCTGACTTAGAACAAAAGGTGAAGGAAAAATACTGGAAATTTTTCTGTACCCCTCTTAACAGTCAGTATATCATTTGTAAATGCCAGACAGCGAGCTATTTTACACTTGATCTATATATTTTTTTCTTGTCTACATGTTATTTTTGTGGCCGTGCAGAGCAAAAGGCGTGCAGATGGGAGGAGAGCAACAAGAATATGGATCAGAGGTAGTTGCTGGTATATCAGTCGCTATTGAAAAAAACACCTTTGATTTCTCTGGAGCATCACTGTGTTGACAGTCAGATGATTTTGTCAACAAGACCCAATTATATATTCATATAACACGATGGTAATGAATAATAATTCACTTTAAGTTACCAAAATAAATAGTCTTTATCCAACATGTACATGTTTAAAATGACAGGACAATCAGAATGGGAACACCATTTTAAAGTTATAAATGGACACATGACTGTTAATTACCTGCATGAATTCAGGTACTATTCAGGCAAATTCAAAACATACACACACGTCCGATCACATCAAAGTGGTCTTTTGCCTGATGGGTAAGTGAGATGTCAATTCAAAGCAATCATCATTGTGAAATGATTGCCTTCTCTCACTTTGTCTAAAGCACAGGTCTCATTTGATGTTTTATTCTTCAAATGCAAAACAGCAAGGGTGGCGATGCAACTGAGAGCAGATCTCCATATGCTGTGATCTATTTTCCACCTCACCATCCTGTTTACACTTTGCTCTGCTGGTCATGAACCAAAATAGCAGCAGGTGTGCTGACTCCCACGCAGCTGGAGCACCAATCCCTCTGTACCTACACTGCCCCATGTGTGCAGCTCTACCTTTACTGAAGAAAAGAGAGTTCTTGCAAATTTCATGTCAACAAAAGCCCTCAAACAGTTGTTTTCTATCAAACCAACTCAAGGAAACGTTGTAAATCTTGGGAACTATTTTAAGGAGGAAGGTAGAGGAATTCACATTTAATTCCCTGATTGTAAGGGATTTAACAGTATGGAACCAAGTGTGACACAGACTAAAGAAAGTTAGTTCACAGTCTTTATCAACAATTACAGCAACTTGGCAGGAGCAGACAGCAGGCTGCAGGGTGCTGTAAAATGGCTGACAGGTGTTGCAGGGAGTGGGTTCTTCTTCACAAGATCATGGCAGTACTAACAGGGATCTCTAGCTGTCAAGTGGTATCGAGGGAGAGACCCAGACTGGGTCAGATCTAGATGGCAAGGCGGGCAGTGTGGACAGAGACATGGGCAGGTTGAGATTGGAAGGCAGATCGATTGGGAGGGCAGAGGCACAAAGAGGACCTGAGCACAAAAGCTGGTTGGGTTACCAGGGAAGCAAAAAAGGAGGCAGGGTCTGGATATAAAGGCAGGCAAGCTGAGGCGGTCAGTAGACACAAGGGCAAAACCAGGAGATCCCAGGCAGTAGTGAATGATGGGGAGCCGTGCAAGCTTAAGTATGCTGCTGGTGTTTCGAGTAAAAGTAGAGGTGTCTGTGAGTGGCTGAGATTGAGGTGTAGGCAGGGGCGGAAAGGTGGGAAACTACTGCAGGTGTAGGGCAGCTGTGATGGATCATGATACTGGTGGGTGTTTGTGGCAGCCAGGTGGCGTGTGGGAATTGCTTGGGGGGGTCAATAATAACAATTATAATCACAATAATTATGAGTTCATTAGGCAAAAAAATTTCAGCATGTGCTAATGGCTGCATTAGTGGGATTTGTTGAAGGATCACATTCTGTGGAGTCCGGGGGCTTCTGGTATTAATTTTTTGTATTACCTATTAGCAGTAATGTGCAGTAAGGTCCTTGGCTGGGTATACAGCAAGATCTTAAATGTCGGTGTACACAATGATTGGGTTAGATGCTCTGACTCACCCGGTTTACTTTTCTGGCACCCCTATTGGCCGTTCAGGCTCAGCTGCCGATTGGCTGATTTCTCCCAGCCGCATCCTTGTTAGGCTAGAGGTCCAGGCAGCCTGACACCCATTCACTTCTGACTGGCAACACACCAGTGAGAGGATGTTGTGGTCGATGGGCTTCCTTTCCATGCTCTGCAAGCTTTGGGTCCTGGGTGGGACAGTGGGGCATCATACTCCTACCCAGTTCCCGCTGTCGCCTACCTTTTGTCAGTGTATGTATGTAGTGGCCTGTGGCCACAGACAGGTCTCGGGGACGGAGGTCTGTGCAGCTCAGCCCAGAGCCGGGACGAAGTAGTACTCTGGGGCCGCAGGGCCTGGCTGAGTAAAACCTTCAGGTTGCTTTCCTCAGCAATGTCTAATTCTGAATTGAATTCAATTGAGAATGTCTTGAGAAAGCAAGGCACCTCAACCCAGTCGCTCCCTGACAGCAACAGGACCTACAATTCTTGAAGGGAACCTCCTCAAGGGGCATCCAAGGGATAATGAGAGTTAAAAAAACAAACAAACAAAAAAACAGGCATCAGTTCCTTTAATTATTATCAGATCCAGCTTTGGTTCTAGTCTGACATCTTCCTGGGGGCTTCTCAAACCACCTACTTATCCCATAAACATCACTGTCTGGTTCATCACATCAACTGTGACTCCAGCACCTAGAGCGTGTTCCCCTGAGATGCAACTCTGTTCTTAGCAGGATCTCTGTGGCTCTGATGTCTAGTTCCTGATTAAGTGACATACGGGGCACAACGTCTCTCCACCCAAGGCGACCCTGTTGGTGAAAAATCCTAATCGCTTTGGAGCAAGAACAGTGAAAATAAACATGACTCACGTTGCCTGCAGGAACTTAAGCTTCTTAAGATTCTACCACCAATACCTCTACAGATGCGATAATATATGGCATTTCACAGCAAAACAGAATGAAACATTAAAAGACTGTTTTAAATGACAAACAAGTAAAATCATATTTTCTGGCTGATCGGTTGTTCAATTGGTCCCTACATGTTGAACATGCACTTTGCGCAGGGTCTTTGTACTGAATGTACAAATTGCGCAATTGATGCACTGCACAATATTATGGCAGGGAGCTCCAGTGCAGGCCCTGATGTACAGCACTGATATATTATGAGAACAGGAGAGAGAGTCAGTCACACGTGATTTTGGGTCAGTATATTTGTATTGGGAATTCTTCCACCTCACATAGGTGCTCAGACATTGGGTCTTAGCTAGTCAGGAGCTCCCAGAGCAAAAACTGTCCAGAGCAAACATCCAAGAGTCCACGAGCTCTGCCGCTGAGCAGAGATCTGTCTGGTTGAACGGGTGATGCAAAACTGAATATGCTTTTATACTATTTTATTATTTTTCATATCCTTGGTCAAGACTTTTATTTTGTTTTTTTATGGATGCTCATCTTCCTCAGCCTGGTCTTGTGAATTATACATCAAACAGTTAAAAAAAATAACTGCATTGCATATCACTTCCACATGCAGCAGCATGTGTTTTATGATCCGATAAAGCTGAGCCTCCTGTACAATAAACTGACAATTTAGTTTCACATGAAGTTTTTATATGGAGGGTTTTTCCAACCACTGCTATGATATATTGAGGACAGTGAAAGTTTCTGCGACTTTATGTCATGAACAATGGAGTGAGTGGGGCAGAAAATGGTGGGTGTTACTCGGGAGTAAAGTGTGACAGTGGAGATGATGTGAGGACGGTGGTAGTTGGGCTTGGGAGATGGTGACTGTTCAAATATGAAGGTGGAAGGAAAACTGATGACGGAGGGAAACTCACATCTGGTGTAGCTCTGGATGACCCTGCATTCAAACCAAAAGTGACAAAATCGCTTGTGTTTGCTCAGATTGTGCCCCTCTGGTCGCACCTGACTGACTGATCCAGCCAGTAAAGAGTTGCAGTTGTCCAGCCTGACGACTGCACTTTTGAGTGATTCCTGATATCACCTCGAGGGAGCATATATAAAGTGAACAGAATTGGACCAAGCACAGATCCTTGTGGAACCCCATGACAGACTTTAGTGTGGGAATATTATCATTGACATTTAATAAACTAATATTGGTCTGAAAGAGGACTGGAGCCAATTTAAAGCAGTGCCTCTGATTCCAAGTAAATTTTCCAGTCTCCTCGGTAAGATCCGGCATAAAGCTGGTTGGCAATGACTCTCCAGGATTTTTGAGATAAAGATGAGATTGGAGATGGGCCAGTAATTTGCTCAAATCCCCAGATCGAGGGGAAGGAGAGGTTTGATTATGGCAACTTTAAAAGGAAGGAAAGAGGAAAGTATCTTATGGACAATGACAGGTTAATCAGGTCTAGTAAAGTGGTGCCCATTAAAGGGAAGACATCCTTAAACAACCCAGTGGGAATAGGATCTAGGAGGCAGGTTGATGATTTAGAGGAGGAGATAGTAGAGGCCATCTGATGTAGGTCAATGGGAATAAATGTAGTTAGTGACCTATCTGGATTACCAGCTGTATCCTGCATAGCTGCAATAGAGGGTAGATTTGTTGCAGTTGACACAAAGTGGTTGTTGAATGCTTGTCTGATCGTTTTTGTCATTGTAGAAACTAATGAAATCACAGCTACTGGGATGTATGGGGTGACATTGCTTAGTGAAGTTATGACTGAGCCAGCTTGGCTGCAGTGCTGAATAGGAACCTGGGGTTATCCTTATTTTCTTCAATTAGAGAGGTATAGTATCAGGCTCTGGCATTACACAGGGCCTCCCTTTATGTATTAAAACTATCTTTCCAGATCAGAAAAAGATTGTTGTTTTTAGTCAAGCACCATTTCCTTGAATTTTTGGTGTGTACGTCCCCTTTTATTAGGGGCGCAATAGTGTATAATGGTTTAGGGTTTTCACAACAAAGAGGTGACATAGGACTGAGAGATGGAGGAACAGATTCCTAAAGCTTGCTAAGACACTGTCAGTCAAATGTCTTGTCTATGTGCTACTCTTCTCTTTTACATGACCAGCTAGAAGAAAGTCAAAAGTTCACTTCATCACCTCACTTTGAGGTCACACTGTCTTAGTAAACAAGGACACAATAGATGAAAGAGGTGCTTTTCAGTACTCATGGAAAAATATAAAGTATAATGTAATTATGTTGATTATTGCAATACCACCCTCAAAAATAGGTGGTCAACTACGCAGGCCACAAAATTGCAGGTGAGCCTATAGTATGCGTCACAACCAGGCAAGAAGTTTTTGATATCCCCCTTTGATATAATTTAATTATATCAACAACTAGTAAGAAAAATCCTACTTCATTGTGTAGAGCATCCTGCATGTAAGTGGCTTTGTGTAAGCATTCATTGAATTTATCAGCAGCAAGCACTCTTCATTGCACAGGCAGGTGTAAATCCTAAAACATTTTAAGCCTACAGGTAATTTTTATGTATGGGCTAAGACAGAGTTGCCTAATCCATAGTATGCGGCAACAACCGCACACCATGTCAAAGCAGTCACTTCTATGACAAGGGAAATGAGTACAGAACCAATAACTGTCATCCATTTCCCAAAAAAATCTGTCTAGACAACTATTTGGTGGTTTGTCAATATTCTGTCATTTCTTCAGACATGGTTTTGAGGCCAGAGGGAGCTCGAGTGACAGAGCCAAGGCAGTGTTTTTAGAAATGAATACACAACAATACCAACCCGTTCTCATCCCAGCGCGTAAAATACTGACTATTTGTCACGCCCCTTGTCGTCTCATACTGATGCACTCGGCACCCTTCAGCATCTCTTAATCAATGCTCTCAGTTCTGAATTGCTTCTTATGGAAACCGCTCGCGGCAGTAAGAGATGCCTGGGGCAGAGGCTCCAGCCATGCCCCTAAATGTCTCATACTGACGCACAAGGTTTCCTTCCATGTCTATATAACATGTGATGGCTTAGCAATTGATTTCTATGTAAATGCGCTTGCATCTGCAAGAGATGCTCAGAGCAGAGGCTCCAGCCGTCCATGCACGCCAATAAAAACCAGGTCACGGCTCAACGTTTCACCACGAGCTGCAATCTCATTGGAGAACCGAGGCTGGAATTGTTTTTCATACTATTTTAGGGATTTCAGACCTGGAGCGCTGCCTTCACTTTGTCCACCTTGAGACAATTCCTTTCATTACGCCATGGTGGTCATTATGGAAAACACTCTTTCGGTATGAGCATTGCTGCAGAGAATGGAAAATACGTAGGCACTGATGATCTTCAAGCTGTTCAGAGATACAGCTGTCTGGGTGAAGAGTTTAAAATATCTCTTCTCAGTGCTCCAGTTCTCCACCTCCTCAGAGCTGCTGACAAATTTCTTCACAAAGGAATACTCTTCATAGAGGTCATCCATTTCCACATCCACTCTGCATGCCTTCACTGCTTCACAAAACTAATCAAAGGGGACTGCATGCTGTGGAAGCTCTGTTCAGAGAAGTCATATCTATCCATCATATCTATCTATCTATCTGCCCTTCGTAGACCACAGCAAACTCAGCCTTGCATCTCTTGCTTAGATGTGGAGTGAGCTCTGTGGAGTAGCTGTCTTGATGTCTCCTCTCCAGCTGGTTCTGTAAATTGGTCATCAGGTGGTACACGGAGGTGATGCAGGAGGATTTCGTGCCTAAACGCACTCACTGAATAGCACCAACAGATGGCTGAGGAAAAAAAAGTACAGCTCATGCTTTGACTGCTCTTCATCCCCGAAGCACTCCCATCGGACTTTTGGACATGCATCCTCTGCCAGGCTCCTGAAGTAGCTTGAGAGTGGTCCCCAGTACTTCACAATCTTGTCCACAGATAGCAGTAGAGATAGCGACCGTGTCATCACGTCGCACAATGTTGCGCTGATCAATTTCGAGGAACTCGCAAAATTCATGAAGATGCGCTGTCCTTGTGGCAGAGGTGCTGAAATGTCTGTAATTTACTGTATTGTGCAACAGATGTCTGCTGTGTAAGCCGACACTTTTTTCAAAATCCAGACCAGCAGATTCCAGCTTGCTTGTTGGCCATAGCTGCAGATGTCTTGTCACTGTTGTTGTAAAAGTTCATCAGGAGGTGCTGAAGTCCCAGTTTGAAGTGGAAATATCTGAGAACTATAGGGAAACACTTGATTGCACACTTGTTCGAGGCACCTGAGGCGAGAGAAAAATGCAGACCGTTTTCATTTCTGTAGTCGATGTGTGTGCGTGTGGAATATGGGGCGGACACATTTGAACACAGCGCTTGTGCTTCCGTTCTGCCCAAGGTCAACCCTTTGGCCACTGCTTGTCAACTTTTGCAAAGAGATAAAACACTGAGGATCTTGGTCAAAAGTTGGATCTTTTTATCCACCAATGAGAAATTTGTTGCAAGATAGAGAAATTGCAGAATAATATACAGAGGAAATGCGCAGGAGAACAATAGTGCACCCTCCTGGAGCACTCAATTCATTTAAGGGCCTCGTTCAGAAATGAGGGGTTGTAAAAGCCAACCAGACCATCAAATTCTTTTCAAAGGGCGGGGCTTTGCCATTTCCCACCTTTGAGCACACCTTTGAAAAAAGACAAAATTGCCCAAAACTCAATGGAACAGACCCTCTGAACCCTGTCTCTGTAGACCCTTGGGCGCCCTTGGGGAAGTGCTATCAACATGGAGGCATCAGATCCTAATACAAGAATTTCTGACAAGCAACATATCCAAAAACTAGAAGGAAACTTAATGGGGAAGGTATTTTTCTCTCCCCTCCTCCCTTCTGACTCAGGCACATTAGAACTACAAAACAATATGGCGAAGCACATGGAATGGTGTGCAGGTGCACTGAGGAATCCGCCTGCACACCTGAGGAAGTGATTCATTCACTGGATAGTGACTTATTCACCATTCACTGAACGTCCCACAGAGAACTGTGCCCAGGACCTGCTTTGTTCATTGAACAAACTGCTCAAAGAGAAATGTGCCAAGGAGGGGATTCATTCATTCATTTAACATAATCTTTTCACTGAACGAACTGCTCACAGAGAACTGTGCCAAGGAGGGGATTCATTCATTCATTGAACACAATCTTTACAATGAACGAACAGCTCACTGAAAACTGTGCCAAAGGGGTGACTCATTTTCCCTGACTCACATGATTCGTGTATGTACAGCACACATGCATTCAGGTTGATGATCATGGCTGAGGTGGTTTGTTTCTGGTTTGTTTCTCCAGCTGATAGGAAACCTGACATTGGCAGGACTACTCTCATTGCATCTCTTGCAGGTATGGATCAGTGGTTAACACCTCGACCCCAGGAGGCACCAGGTCAGAATGGTGATGGTCTTTAAGCAGCTGCCTTTGATCTTTCGGACCCTTGACGGAACACCAATGTGGATATGCTGTCTCACCAAAAGCTTTCTCAGAGGGAGTGGAAGCTGAACCCCACTGAACACCTGGGTTCTTAAAATACACTCTCTTGGTAGGTTGGAACTAAAACCAGCAGCCACACTGGCCGTTTGTGGAACAATTTGTTGATCACTCCTGTGCCTTGTTCAAACAGAGGTTCTTGCATTGTATTGATGCACACAGGCTTGAGGGGCTTCAGATCCCCCAGTGAAATGGACAAAAGCGTCTCTACATCATGGGCTACTTTAAAGGATGTTCGACTGAATGACATGTGCTGTAGCTGTCTGGGATTCTTCCTGCACATTCACCTTCACCCAAGTCACATGACTTTGTTGATATAATGTTTCAATTTGTGGATGTCCAGGTATTGCATCCAGAAGTCATAGAACCTTTGTAACAGTTTCCCAGATTTCCAACATATCTTATCATCTATTGTCACCCCCAGAAATTTGACTTCATGAACTCCATCAACATTAACCGTCCAATTGAATCTGAATTTGTGTATTAGCCCTACAGTTCTGAGAGTATTATTCTTGTTTTGCTTAAGTTTAATGAGAATATTTTTCTCTCAAGGCAAACTTTTAATTTTCTTTGTTACGTATTCATATCATCCAATAAAGATTGCAAATCACTGCCAGAACCAAAAATATTTGTGGTATCACCAAATAAAGCTTCAATACTTTTGATACCTTGCATAAAATTAATATCCATGATGAACAGACTGTGGGGACAATGAGGGACCCCACAAGTAATGTCCAAGCATGTAGAACAATAATAATAATAATAATAACAACAGCAACAACAACAACAACAATAATAATAATAATAACCATCATCATAATCATAAACATAATCGTAATCATAATCATAATAATAACAACCCAACTTTAGAAACTGTTTCTGATTAGTCAGATAACTCTTCACTCATTTTATCACCTTGCCCCTAATGCCATAAATTTCCAATGTATTGAGTAATACATCATGTTTTTTTGTGTCAAATGATTCTTTTTTTAAATCAATGCATATTCTAACTATACTGAATTTGCAACCACCTCTACTGAATGTATTATTACCAGCGATTATCTGAATCCCTATTGGCTTTCATTGAGCAATTTGTGTTTGTCTATGAATTTGAGACTGGTGTTGTGCGGTGTTTGTTACCAGATTTGTACAGTACAGAAGTATGACTTACATTTCCATTTTGTTGTACTAAATGTACCAGTTTCAAATAAATTACAGATGTAAGTTAATGGTTTTAGAATCCCATCAGATTCCCTTTTCACATTAGACGTACCAATGTCTTCAGTAGATGTCTTGTTTGTCTTTAGCACAGACACTGACTAGTCATTAGCATGAGAAACACACACACAAACACACACACACACACACACACATACACACACATACAGACCCTCACTCATACACAAACAAACACAGAGAGAAACACTACACAATAACAAGGACACATACACAAACAAGCTGCTCACATAAACACTTTTACAGCCGGCATGGTCAAATGGAGTCACAAAAAGTGACACCATAATACGTCTTTGTCAGGCTGATCAATGACTTCACATACACACACAATGAAAACAAACACAAACTCAAACAAATGGATGTTCACAGTGAATTTTAATTAGTGTTCAATCTACAAGGCAATTATCCATTTACTACAAAACATTTTCTGTCTCTCTCTCTGTCTCTCGCTCTGTCTGTCTGCTCTCTCTCTCACTCTCATGTTAACAAGTTTGTTTTTCCAGGCTCTGACTCATTTATCAGAATGAACGAGCACAAGCATTAATTAATCAAGTTCTGTTTGTTTCAGCACAAATAGTGATTAAATCAATTTCTGCTTTCAAAGAAGGGACAGGGGAGAGGGGGAGGAAATGGGAAATGAGTGAAAGAGAGACAGATAATGAGAATACAAGATTAAAGAGAACAAAGGTAGGATAGAACAGGTTATGGGAGAAAATAACGTTTGCATAATAATGTGACTTGTAAAATACAGAAGCAGGAATCGATAAAGGAAGAGCAGAGGGCAGAAAACACAGATAAAAGGACAGTTGGAGGGGTGAAAGTAGGAAGAAAAAAGAAAAGAGATGAAGGGATTGGAAAAGATTCAAAGGATTGGAAAAACATGTCAAAGGACTGGAAAAGCATGTCAAAGGACACAACACCAAAATAAATCAGTCAACAAAGAAGAAAAATGTAAAGGGAGATTTCGTGAAGACACTGAAAAAAAGAAGGAAAGGATGAAAATTACAACACAGAAAGCAAAGAAGAAAGAACATGGGACTGTAAAAGGAAGTCAAGGAGATGGGAGAGGGGGTCTGAACAAATGCGTAAAAAGTGTAAAAGGAGAAGCAAATGAAAAGATGCAAAGGAGGAAAGTGAAGAAAAGGGAAAATAATGAAGAGAAGAGGAAAGAGGATATCAGATGGAGAGAGGAAGGAGAATTAAGACCCAGGGAGACAAGAGAGAAAAAAAAAGTGAGAGTAAGATGACTATAAAAGGACAGACAACACAAAAGAAGGGCGGGGGAGATGGGATGGATAGATGGAGGATTGATGAGTGCAGTTTTGGTTCAGACATGTGATTAGCATTTAGCTGACTGAACTGTACTGTGCTGCTTCATCACTATTTACTGTTTCTCCTCTCTTGCTCTCTGCATGCATGCACACACGCACACACACACACAGACACACACACACACACACGCACGCACACACGCACAAGGTGAAACCAGATGATCAATATCAGCATGAATGACTATGTTTTTAAAATGACAGTCCAAAGTGTGAACCACCTGCAGACTTGTAGGGTGATATGCCAGCGACAGTCACCAGCTTTAATGCAGCTGTAATCAATATTTTTCAGCATCAAATGACAAAGTTAAATGTGGATGTATTGATCAGCACTGTGGGATGTGTTCATCACATAGCAACAGTTTGGCTCTTCTGCGCTTCAGACAAAATGCTATTAACAACCCAGCTGACAATCATTTCCAGAGCTGAAAAACTGAAGCAGGCCCTACAGATCCAGCTCAAGCAGTGCACAGCGAAAAACAAATTCACTTACTGTATTTAACTATCCAAGACTGAAATCTTCTCTTCATCTTTTATTGATGTTTCATTACTTGTCTTCCCAGTGCTGCAGCTGCTGCGGCACCTGTTCAACAACCCTTTGTGCCTCTGTCATAAGTTGCTTATCATTGCTCATATTGATGCATGTAATGACCTCTGCAGTCAACTGTGGCACCGGAGAGCCCTTACCTTCACAATCAGGTTTAAATGTTATTCCAAGAGCTCTCCCCCCTAAACTTAATGCATATTGTGTTAAAGTTTATTCCTTGGTGCAGCTTTTAACTCTCAATTCAGCTGTGCTGCTCTGCATCTGCCGTTGTCATTTTATGTGTTTTTATTGTTTTTATTATTTTTATTACGTTTTCATCATAAACGGCTTCTGGAAACCAAATCCCCCCAACGGCACAATAAAGTTTTGAATTGAATCAGAGGATTTAATTCAGCAAAAGCTGCTGCAGAAACACAGCAGTGAACAATAACTCCTAATGGATTTATATATAGGAGCTGGGCAGGCTGTGAGTGTGTGAGAGAGCCGAAGTGAGTGAGTGTGTGTGTGTGTGTGCTTGTGTGTGTATATGTGTATTCTACTGTAGCAGTAAGTTTCTGTGAACTCCTGCTGAATATAAATGACTCAAAATCCAATACTGATCTGTCTTTTTCACTCTCTCCCTGACACCACACACACGCCCTCTATTTTTCTTTCACTCGCTCTTTCTCTCTCTGTCTGATATACGAATGCAGGTAAGCATGCATGCACGCACACACACACACACACACGCACACACACACACGCACACACACACACACACACGCACACACACACACACACACACACACACACACACACACCCACACACGCACACACACCCACACAAAAACATTTTACAATCTTGACCAACAATTCAGTAAAGATGCTGATCTCCTGTATTCACTCTTCCTCCTCAGGCTGTAGCAACTTTACATTTCAAGCAAAAAACTCTTTAAAACCATAATATTCATGTAATTTCGAGCTCAAATTAGAGAATAATTAGTCTTCTCCCTAGGAGGGCAGAAGAAACAGGGAAAAGTCACAGGCAAACAGGATCAGTACTGGGTAAGCAGGCTCAGGAAAAAGTGCTGGAGAGTCATGAGATATCCAAGACAATCTGGTGACTCTGCTCTGGAACAGGTGAGGTTAAATGCCAAGACAATGAGCATAGTTGCCACCTGGTTGCACCCATAGACATAATAAAGAGTAGACACCGCAATGGCCGCTACAGCCTATTGGCGCTGACGGGCCGTGGGGCCACCATCCTGAAATGGTCTCCGGCTCCACTCGGTGACATGTCAGCTCAGTTAATCAATCATAACTCGTTGAATTGCAATTGAATTGAATATGCAAACGTCATTTATGTATGTGTGTGTATGTATGACACAGGACACTATGTTTAACTTCTATTGATATTCAAAGTGGGCTTAACAGTAATAGAATATTCTGATATATGGGATGTATGATAGGTATTTCTCAGAACACAGATAGCAGGTAGTGGATCGGATAGATACGAAGACATTTATATATGTATATATAGATAGCTGTATAAACATGAATATATATAAAGAAAGAGATAAATATCCATTCATCCATCTTCTTCCATTTATCTGGGTCCAGGTTGTGGGGGAAACATAGATGATATATAGATATAAATACATAGACAGTGTTACAAAAAGAGACAGCCATAAGTGACAAGAACAAAGCCTGGATAATAAATTGGGAGGTGAAATACCCCTACACACTCTCATCTAGTGTTTCAGACTTGCAACAAAATAATGAAGATATATGTGTGTGTGTGTGTGTATATACATATATATATGTATATATATATGTGTGTGTGTATATATATATATATATAGACATAGATAGATAGATAGAGAGAGGGAGAGAGAGAGAGAGAAAGAGACAGAGAGAGAGAGACAGAGAGAGAGAGACAGAGAGAGAGAGCATCTCATCCTGCCCTGCAATTGATGACAGAATATTTAAATTTATGAATGCTAACAGTCTTATACCAAAGAGAAGCTTAGGCGGGAAGTTGAAGATGGATGGAATAACACCATCTCTGAGTCAGACAATCTGACCTGTCTTTCAAAATCCTCCTGCTTAAAATGTTTACTGCAAAGCACAGTTGAATCGCTTGCAGTGAATCTTTCCCTCCTCAAAGCCACTTCCCACTTCTACCTGGTGTCTGTCTTTCGAAAACATTCAAAATGAAAACACTGAGAACATGAAAGACATGAGAAACATTTTACTAAGGAAGCCAAGCTTATTTTTGATCTTCTTCCTATTTTTACTACACCCTATCTTCCCATTTCCTAATAATCGTATGTATGTCTTCGTATTATCTTCCTGCTACTGTCTGTCAGATTTTTCTGCTATAAATACATAAATACAGTACAGTAATATTCTATTCACAGATTACAACCGAAAATAGTGTTCAATCTTACTTGTGAAAAGTAATTCCACGAGCCCTGTTTTCAACAGTTTTCTGAGTTTGACAGTTACATGCGGCACAGTGCACAGACATGCTGCCACTTCGGTTGTTTTCATTCGAGACCTACTCCAGATGGCGGTCACATTTCGTGAGTCCCGGCAGCCAATGCGGTGTCTACTCTTCTATTATGTCTATGGTTGGACCAACAACCCTGGTTACAGAGACCCATTTGACCATACACCCAAAAAAGGTAGGGAAAACATTTAAAGAAACAGGCACCCACCCACAGAACCATGACACCACCAAAATTTTGTACGATTTCATCCAAATTTCTAGTGACACCAGTGCGCATGCGTGCACTACACTCCATACCCGGAAACAGGTTTGGTACACCGCATAAATAAAACTTAATCGTTTGAAGCAGAGGATTCCAGTGGAAATCGGATATTTCAACATACAGTTGTTTTCAGTTTATACGTCATACTGTGGCTTATTCTTAGTCCACCAGCAATTAGTTAGATGTATTCGTGAACCACTGCCGTAACTTTGCCACTGGTAATATGGTGGCGAGGTTGACGCATTCTGGTCTGCTCTCTGAGTCTACTCGCAGACAGAGACAGGAATCGCTGTTAAACTAATGTTTCATCTGAGGTATAGAGCTTCTAGAACTGCACTTATGACTGACATAAACTCAGCAACCAACACTTTTGGAGAGGTGTCTGCTCAACCGTTCAACCGCTCAACACTTTTTCTCTCTGACACAACTCCAAATCCCAGCAGCCACTGCGCCGTACTTTTTCATGATGTCATAGTTGCACCACACATGACAAGCCGACTATGCAGTGTCCACTCTTACACCAGTTCTAATAAATGTAAATTCTTATGATTTATAACGTACCATGTCGCATCAAATAAACATATGTCATAGTTATAGATATTTCTTTGAATACTAACCTGAAACCAATTTTCTTAACCCTGATGAAAAGCCTTACCCGGAAATAAACTACACTGCATTACACTCTCAGCTGTAATGTGCCTGAATCAGAAGGGAGGAGGGGAGAGAAAAATATCTTCCCCTTGAAGTTTCCTCCTGGTTTTTGACTATGTTGCTTGTCAGAAGGTCTTTTTTTTCTTCTCACTCTGATTCATTGTTGATTAAAGACAGGTAATTGCATAGGTTGTGTGTCCACTTCTACAAACATGTCTTGATTCAAATCATTATCAGAGCTGTTCTTTTTCTTTATTCAATTTTATTAATATATGTTAATGTGAACCGGGTAGAGAGAAGGGTGCGCAGGAAAGCGGATGAACAAAGGAGAGCAAGTAAGAGAGAGAAAAAGAAGAAATAAAAGGAGACAAAAGACACAAGGAAAACAATGACAGACAATAGATGGCAACACAACAGAAATGATAGCAGCATCAGCTTGAGCAGCTGCAGTCACGTCGGGCAACAGCTGAGTTCCTCTTGCAGTAGCAACAATGGGAGCGAGAGCAACAGAGATTGTTGTTCCCATTCTCACTGCCGCCAGTAGCTGTATTGGCTCGGCGGCAACATCTCAGCGGCTGCGGAGAGGAGAGGTGAAAAGAGTGGGACAGCAGCAACAGCAGACAGCAACAAGTGACATGAGCTGCGTGACATGAGCTGCGACGGCTCTGTAGCGTAATGGATGGAACCACAAACAGTGACAATGACAAGCAATGACAACACTCAACCTCAACAGAACATTGCACAATGTGTGTGTGTGCATGTTTGCTCGAGTGTGTGCAGCAGGTTGCACCTGTGTGCATGCCTTCATGCAGAACTACATCAGTGAGAGGTTTATCACTAGGCTTCAGTGGGAAGGAACAGGAATTAATGACGTCACACCACGACAAAGGTGGGAGCCATGACTGCCCCTCGCGCAGTCCGAGGCAGCAGTGAGGCAGGAGGCCAGGTCATCATGGAGCCCACAGCCCTGCAGAACCAGGTGGGCAGCTAGGCTGGGTGTCTCGGGCCAGTCATGAGCACCAACCCTGCAGGGAAGCCAGCCGGGGCACTGACAGATGTGTTATCCCCTTTGACTTCCATGAGGAGTAGTTCCATAGTTTTGAAACCTGAGGGATATCCGGGTTGTTCCAGATGGGTACGAGACTGCATGGAGCTGTCAGGGAGGCGGCTATGTTGTGGTTCTCCATACACCTGTGCCGTTTAAGAGTGTTACTGATGAATGGTAAGTCAGAGATTTTGATTTTTCTGCAATACATTTGTTCAATATCTAGCCAAGCCTGATCCAGTGGGTCACATGTGACCCATTTTACAATATACTGGAGTCTATTGGCTAGGAAATAGTGGTGGAAATTTGGCAGATCTAACCCACCAAATTCTCTAGGTTTTTGTAATGTCTTAAAGCTAATCTGGGGTGTTTTCCTCCCCCACAAGAACTTTGTAATGCTTGAGTTCAGAGATTTGAACCAAGCAGTGGAGGGTTGTGTTGGAATCATGGAAAACAGGTAGTTCACTTTGGGAAGGACCATCATTTTTATTTTGGCTATTCTCCCCATAAGTGAAATGGGCAGGTTTACCCACCATGTGAGTGGTTGTTCTCAATTCTTTTCACCAGTGAAGCATAATTCAGCATCATCAGCATAGAGACTTATTTTATGGTCGAGGGTTGCTGTTTGAATCCCTTTGATATTTATATCTTGTCGGATAGCCACAGCCAGCGGTTCAATGAATATGGCGAACAGCGACGGAGAGAGTGGACAGCCTCGTCTTGTTAACCTCTGCAGGTTGAACCAGGATGAGGTCTGATCATTTGTTAAGGATTTTTATCCAAGGTATAAAAGATTCCCCGAATTTGAATTTATACATTGTGGACAGAAGGAACTTCCAGTTAACTATATCAAATGCTTTTTCTGCATCTAAGGAGACTATTATTGAGTTCAGGCTGTGGGTATTTGAATAATCCATCAAGTTAAAAAGTCTGCGAGTGTTGTTTGATGACTGTCTGCCCTTGATAAAGCCACTCTGATTTGTAAGTATTATGTGGGGAGTTATCTTTTCAAGTCTGATGGCTAAGAATTCGCGGATCAGTTTAAAATAAGCATTAATGAGTGAGATGGGACGACAGCTTGACGGCAACATGGGATCTTTGTCTGCCCTAAGGAGGAGGCTGAGAGTTCATACTGGCGGGGAATGTGCCTAGTACAGTGCCTAGTACAGTCCTTAAGAAGGTAGGTACAAGAATTGGCCAAAACTCTTTGTAGAATTCTGCTGGGAAGCCATCCGGTCCTGGTGCTTTATTATTTGGCATCTGACAAAGAGCTTGATAGAGAGCGATATGGGCAGTTCCAGAGTGGAGATCTGTTCATTTATAGGTCTACAGTATCTAGAAAGTCTTCTATAGCAGCGGTTGATGGGCCTATTTGAGAGGAGTATAAGTTCTTATAGAAGTCCCTGAAGGTGTTATTAATTTCTTCAGGGGAGTGAGTTGTTATTCCCGCTGAGTTTCTGATGTTGCTGATTGTTGTTTTCCCTTTGTTACATTTAAGTTGGTTCCTAGAAACTTGCTTGATTTGTTGCTGAGTTCAAAGTTTGTCCAGCGTAGCCTCTGCAGTTGGAATTGGAGTCGATCCTCACCAAGTTTATAAAGTTCAAGCTTAATTTTGTTCATGTCTCTTAGAATATGTTCCTCTTGGGAGGCAGCATAAGCAGATTATAATGTGGTAATTTTTTGCTGCAGATCTGTTTGCTGGGCCTGATTTTTTTTTCCTCTTGTGCGATGAGTAGGATATCATTTCGCCATGCATAACTGCTTTTGCTGCCTCCCAAAGGGTACAGGGTGAGACTCCTGGCAGGTCATTAAATTCAAGAATGCTGTCCACTCTATATCGAAGTATTTGATGAACTCCTTGTCGTTCAGCAATGATGTATTAAATCTCCAGTTCCTCATCGGTGGTTTGAGTGTTTTATTAGTAAAGTGGAGCGCGACTGGTGCGTGGTCACTGATGGAGTGGATCTGGGTGTCAGAGATATCCTTCAAAATTGAGTTATTGGTTAGAAAGAAGTCCAGGCGTGAGTAGGAGTGGTGGACTGGGGAGAAAAATGTATATTCTTGGTTAGTAGGGTGTTGAGAGCGCCAAGCATTGCAAAGACCAAAATGGCTCATGTATTGTCTCAGCACATCAGCTGAGTGGCAGATTCTGTGTTTGCCTGAGGAGCTAAGCCTATCTTGGTCAGGGTTCAGTACAATGTTGAAGTCGCCTCCTACTATAAGATTTGAGTCTTTGTGTATTGAGAGTGAAGTGAAGAAAGTGTGAAAGAAGGACGGGTCATCCACATTATATTGTGGATTGAAATGTTAATTATAATAAATATCCCGTCTGGATCTACAGTAGTGTTTAGAGGAGAAAAATGCACTTTGCTACTGACCAAGATGGCCACACCCCTCTCTTTCGAGTTGTAGCTAGCTAGATAAATATGGGGGAATAGTGGTGATTTAAGTGTGTGTTTGGCCAACTTTGACATGTGGGTCTCCTGTAGTAAGACAATATCTGCCTCCAACTTATTTAGGTGGTTGAAAACCTGGAGCATTTCTTTCCTGGAGCCAATTCCGCGGACGCTCCAAGTGACAAACCTGAGAGTGTTCATGCTTAGTTAAGTTTGTTAGTTGTGCCAAAAGGTGAGTGGTGTGAGGGAGTGAGTGGGCATTTTGATGTTGGGTAGATGTGTGAGTGGTCTCCAGATTCCGCCAGACATCTGTTTAGTCTGTAATGGACAGTTTGATTACCTGTTGTTCATTGATAGAGTGTGCCAGTACCAGGCAGACCTGGCACATCTAGAGACTCATTACTTTTTAACCAGTACATCACAGAAAGTTAAAATATGGCCCCTTATTTGCATTTGGTTACCTATGTACCAACTTGTGTATGCAGAGGTGATTTCTCCAAGACTGCAAGGGAAGCTCACCTTCCCTTAAAATGTAAAAATTTGAGGGTAAAATGTGTACAGTTGTGTGAACATTTAATTGACTACAAATGCGTTAGAATATGTTAATCTGGAAGAAGTTCATTCAGAATCAGCAACTTCAAATCCGGATCGACTTGCATTCATTCCCATGCCGTCGTTTTCTTATGCATTTTCCGATAGAAGCTGAGCATCCGTGCACGTCAATGGGACTGCAGGGAACAGTTATTTTCATTGTCTCAAAGCTCAACAGTCATTGGATAAATGCCACAACTTTGTCCCGTCCCCGGACGCTCAGCATCTCTGGGGGTGAATGGAGCTGTGGGCGGGCCTTGGCTGGCCTGGACGCTTAGCTTCCGCGTGATGATTGGAGGATCAGTCGAGGGGCTGAATCCCATTTTGATTGACAGGTACAGTATTTTGAAATATACACTGACAGCTTTAGCCGGGGACAAGGCGGCCGAATCAATGAGCTTCCCCTCTTTGAAAGACGAGAAGTCGCCACTGTATGTATGCTATGTATGCATAACTATGTATAGCTATGTATACCCTACAGTGATTAAAAAAATTAGATGACAGTGCTGCCATTACACTCAATGTGTCCATCCTTCAGCAGCAGCGTGTACGCACCCCTGCGCAGCAGCTTCCGTGTACTACACTTTGGGAATCCCTGACCTAAGCAGCTCCGTGGTCCATGTTGCCCAGAGGTGCAAGGTTTTTTGTGGACCTCTAGGTGGCGCTGGTAGCTCAAGTATGGGTAGGAGCTCTATAGTTAAGAATCACTGACATACAGTAGATAATTTTAAGTTTGACTGTAAGCAACTTGGGGAAATTGTTTTGTTGTTGAAAACTGATCTTGACCTTGCAGTGCAATATCACACACCATGAGCTGTGTGGGAAAAAGTCTAAACTATCCTTACTCTGAGATGAAGGGTGGAATAAGGGTCTCCATACATAAATAAGTGTCTTCCTCTGTGATAGGAACTGAGGGACAGGTGGCAGTGTCACTGCTGTTGTCACGGTAACATCCAGGCCCAAGGTCAGAAACGGTGATCTGCTACAGCTTGCCTGTCCTCTCCATCATTTGGCCTGTTCGTTGCCATGGAAATGGGAGAAGGGTCACAACAGAGCAGCTGTGTGCAGCACTGAAGCATCGTGAGGCTTAACCACACAGACAGCCACTCAGACATTCCTGCCAGCTCCAGATGCATTGTGGGTACCAGGGGGGCAATTTACTTCAAGTGCCTGTGTCCAAGCCCGGTCGCATACACTCAAACACACACTTTACGTGACTCACTGCACTGAGTTACAACCCAATTTGCAGAGAGAGAGTTTCACTGATGACCTGGCAATCCAGCCGTTTATTTACTATCTGGCAACACAACATCGCATTTACCTCAGTACTGTCCATGCTGCAACATCCATCTTTTGAGGTATACTGCTTGTGAGGACAAGCTCTTGAGTCACTTTTATGATGACGAGAGCTAATTAGCACTACAGAGCCAGTTTACCCATCGTGCCTTACCCTGTATCTGTGTGAAACAAACTGGAGTCTCATTACAACAAGCAGTGCGTTGTCATTAGATTCAATGGCTGCATTATCACAACTGTGTGTGTGTGTGTGTGAGTGTGTGTGGGCGTGTGTTTGTGTGCCAGATGGTGAAGCATTAACCATGCAGCCATTAAGAGGAAATTAGAATAATAAACAAACTGTTTGTTGTTTGTCTCCTTTAGTTTCTCTGAGCAGTCTCTCATTCGGCAGCCACAGAAATACAATCCCCATAAACACCTATGGGCCAATACCAATGCTGAGTTATGCACTCCAGCAGCAAGAATGGCAAATGGCATAGGTCTGGATATTAATTGCTCTAGGTGGCTGAAATGGTAAAAATATCAATCAATCCCTGCTTAGAGACTGGTTTAATTTGTGCCTCCAGTGAGAAAGTGGGGCCATTTAACACCTGAGTGCTTTCTCAAGCCTAATGTCATCTAATCTGAGGTTGTTGTCATTATTGCCATTCAAAGGTTTGAAAAGTTGAGACCATAAAGATTGCACATATGGGAGCTGTGCCATGCTGTCAAGGCCCATCCCTTGAAGGAAAAAAAAAATTGGTGTCAGATACACTAAGGATGTAAGGGATATGTCCCCAGCACTTTTCATATGAACAGTTCTGTCCCCACCAATTTTTAATGCTTTAATGGATTTTACAAACATAATTAAGGAAATATTTTTCTAGATGCCATCAGAGTCTGTTATATAATTTAAGCTCATTAAATGATCTGAATAAGAAATTTCTATTTCGGAACGAAAAACTTCTTGCAGTAGCATCAGGTTTTTTTGTGTG
The DNA here is from genome assembly GCA_029224185.1 of Karalla daura. Classification (NCBI taxonomy): domain Eukaryota; kingdom Metazoa; phylum Chordata; class Actinopteri; order Chaetodontiformes; family Leiognathidae; genus Karalla; species Karalla daura. The sequence goes on along the minus strand of CM055209.1, from coordinate 16,664,797 downwards.
CTACACTGTACACTGCCATGCTTGAGATGCAAAACGTCAACCTGTGTTGGTGTTCTAGCGCGACAGAAGGTGATTGAGTTCCCACGCTGCAGATGAAGACTGGAGCAAAGTTTCCTGCAAGGGGGCAAGAGATGAGATGCAGCACTGCACCTCGGGAGATGCCTGTTCATCATCATCACATTGTTATCTGCTGCTTAAATACCAGGATTTTTGGCAGCAGTGCTATTTTGCCTTAACTGTGGATTTTTATCCTTTAACCTTCAGTGATCCAGTGATACATCCAATACATCACAGAATCACTGAAATATCACTTAAATACATCACAAAACAATTGTATATACCTGTGTATATAGTCATACTGTAAGTGTAAACAGGACGAGGAGGTCCTTTATATAGACCTATATATATATATGAATATATATATACATATATATGTATTTGTAGAGAGAGAGAGATTTTGTTTTCGTATTTTGAATATTTTTTTCATTAAATGGGACAGAAATTTCTTCAAAGCCCAATTCGTACCCTGAATATTTCATATAACAGGTCGCTCGTAAATCAAGGTTCCACTGTAATATGGCGGACATTTCTCTCATTTTTTGTGGGAAAAAAAAACAATATCTTGATGTAGTTTCTGCATTTAAATGCATTTTGATTACGTTTTTAGTGAGAAACATTTCATTTTCAGAATATTCGCTGAGTGAATGTAAATAATCCCTGGCTTATTCGTTGCTGCAGCAGGATGTGTAAAACTGTGAATGCCTGATGTAACATGACTGGCTGCTGCCAGATATGTTACTTTGACAAATTATTTTGACTTCCGGCTACAGTGTGCTGAATGCTGCTGAACTGGCCCACCAGTCCTCTGGAGAAGTTTCATTTTATAATCAAATCCCTTTTTGGTTGCACACATTCCCCTGTGCCCAGGGAAAGTTATGAAAACATTAAGATGACTTTCCATAGCCAAGTAGACTGTGCACAGCATGGCACACTTGTGCTTTGCCATTAAATTCAGCAGTGCCACTGGCAAAAACAAAAAAGTAAGTAAAAAAGTAGAAAAAAAACATAGAAGAAGTACCAGGCATACAGTCTGTGGGACATGCTATGACAATGACCAGACTCATGGCTGGACTGGGTTGCTTGGCTGGACCTTAGTTACGCCAAAAAGGCAACCACGTCTTCATTTAGTTTATTAGCCATTATTTTAATTGCAATATTTTATATTATAAATGGAAATAATACCTAGTCTTTAAAAGAGCATTTCATTATTTAATTATTTGTTCTTCTTATAGCGAAATTTCAGTAGGCCATATCTCAAAAACTGCTCAAACACCACACACACACAAATAATACATCAAAACGTGCTGCTCGGGCCCAGCAAGTGTGGTCACCTTCGACCCCAACAAAACTCCAGTTTTTGGCCCCGAAACTCGCAGCTGTCACCAAACAATCCAGAATCTGGACAAATTATAAAGAGGTTTTGTTTGGGAGACTCTCCCGGACGCGTTAGTGTATGACAGTTCAAGAATTGACACAGATTGACCTTTTTGGCCCCACGGGAGTCAAAAAGTGCTCCAAATGAGCAAAAAATCCCATAAGAAATGAATGGGAAAAACCACCAATTTCAAACAATCACCCTCAAACAAACATTCACTGTAAAGCCATACGTTGACATAGAAACTTCATTTGAACCTCAAAACGCAGGAAAACTTGTCGTCTCTGCCTGTACCCGACAGCATGTTGATCCCTTGTATCGTTTTCCATGCAGGCCCTCTCAAAAACATGTGGGATTGGCATTTTCGATCCAGCTACAGTGGGGAGAGACCAACTGTGGGATTGCTGAAAAATCAGCTCTCATTTCGCTCTTTTCATGCTGCTCCCAGCCAAACCGTCAGCAGTAGGCAAATGCTTTTTTCCAGTTTTGTAGGAAAATTTGTGCTCTCTCATGCGATGCCGGCCATAAACATATGCACCTTAAATTTAAACGGCGAGCCTCAGAGTCAGCCCACGGTAGCCTCTTTTCTCCATAAGCCTCCATTCATTGTCTGGCCACAGCGATCAAACTTAAAATTTACACTTCCACTCGCGACTGTGGCCTCAGTTTTCATAGTACACAAACCAAATCGCATCAGTGCATTTCTGAGACTCTTCCCTGCTGGACGGTGTGTTTACATTTCATATAGGTGCAAGCATTGTCTCCGTAGAGCCAAGTGTTTAGCACTTAGGCAATTTCGTTTTTTCCCAAAAGAATGTATGGAGAAAACAGAACCCCTCAAACAAACATCTGCTACATCACCATACTTTGACTTAGAAACTAAATTTTAATTTCAAAAATTAAAGAAACTTGTAGTCTGTTTGTGTACCAAGTTGCACGTTGATAGGTTGTATCGTTTTTCAGCAGCACCTTCTCAAACACACTTTGGTCAAAAAGACACAGACTGTAGGTCTGCAGACAGGAGCTGTCATCATGGCAACCTTGGCACACTCCCCTGCTGCAGCTAAATAGGGGGGCTATATAGGAAGCTTTACCATTAGAAATGAATGGGAAATACATCTTTCAGGTCGTCCCTCACTAGGCCCTTGCCAGGAACCCCAACCAAACAATTGCACCTGAAATTAATGGGAAAAAGTCCAAAGGCAGACAAAGTCCTGTAAACCAACGGACACACATCCCGGAGCACTCTTGAAATTTCAGCGCGCTGGAATTTTTTTGTTATGTATTTTATTCAATACTTTATTTATGGTGATTAATGGAGTCATACAATATAGTTTTTATGTATTCAGTTAATTGTATTCAGTTAAGTGTCATGGATAAGCAGCAACTCAGGCTAAGCCTTACCTTTAGCTTGGTCCGGACCAGGCTAGTCTGCCAACATATATTGCCGTGGTAACTGAGTTTGAACTAAAGTAAGCCTGCTTCATGGAACCGAATTCCCTGGAAAATAAGCCAGGCTTAGCAAATAAACCTGACTTAACTGGTAAGCCTGCTTTATGGAACAGGGCCCTGGTGCTGCTCCTGAACTGGCTCCAACGTGCTCCCCTCTCCTGCAGTTGACAGCGCAAACCATGCCCTCACCACCACACAAACGCATATATGCAGGACTGGACTGGGGTGAAAAATCAGCGCAGACGTTTTTGGCCCACAATATTATCAGCTGACTGAATCAAGCACAGATTTTTTAATGCAATGACAAAAACTGACTGGACATGTCAGAACAAAATTCAGTGACATCTTCAGAGGCTCATTCAAAGGTGGTGAAAAGTTGGAAAAAAACTGCAATCCAGTAAAGCAAATACACAATCTGCGTGATCTGCTTTCTGTAGTGTAGTGACATCTATAAGAAATAGGTTGGCTAGTCACCAAACTCAAAAAGGCTCTTTGCCCAAAAGGGAAACTTAAAACCTGGTGAAACAGAAAGGGGATGGAATAGAAAGAGATAGGAACAGTGATATATGATTGAGTCTCATATTATGAAACACTTTGTATGCATCTTTATAGAGACATTTTAATACACTATCTGTAAGTTCCACAGCGATAATCAAAAGAAGAACCGAATGGACAATAGGTTGACCACTACCTAACTCAAAAAGGCTCTTCAGCCCAAAAGGGAACTTACCAGCTCTCCCTCTCCAATGTTACAACTGATACACTGAACATTACTAATGAATTTCTCCTTTCACTTACTGTCAAACTCTCCCTCCCTATAAACAAGCCCCACTGTCAGTCACTTTCCTCAGTATTGAGGATATTATTCCTGACAACTTTTCCATTACTACCAACAGCGTAGTTCTTCCAAACTTTCTTCTCAACCCCAAAGACCTTTAGAACAAGAGTCAATTTTCTGTTCTGCCTGGTTTACACCTAAACTTCAGTTTCTGAAGCCCAAAGGCCATCAGCTCAAGTGTCTACTCAGGGAAACTGGTCTCTACATGTAGTTCAACCACATCTACCTTGAACCAGGTAGAGCCTGGTTCTTCAGTACAAGGGACACACACACACACACACACACACACACCAACCAGTTCTCATACCTGAGCATAAAAATTGCACGCGTAAAAAAGACTTTTTGTCATGCCCCTGAACTTTATGTTGGTCTGGTCCTAATTGGAGCCATACTTTTCGACATGTAGGACTTAGAACATTGGCCATTTCCCACCTTTGAGGGCTTGCCATGATGCAAAAATAGACCAAATGGCCTGAAACTCAATCTTCAGACCCCACGGGGGACCTGGAACAGACCCTCTCAGCCCCGCTTGCGTAGACCCTTGGGGACCATTGGGACCTTTGGGGAAGCAAAGTTGCTCTAGGAAGGTACTTTCAACATGGAGGCAGCAGCTCCTAATACAAGACCGTCCAACAAGCAACATAGTCAAAATCCAGGAGGAAACTTCAAGGGGAAGGTATTTTTCTCCCCACTCGTCCCTTCTGACTCAGGCACATTAGAACTACAAAACAATATGGTGGAGCACACAAGTGTGTGGCATAATGTAGTTCATTTGGGGGTAAGGCTTTTCATCAGGGTTAAGAAAACCGCTTTTGGTCAATATGTATAACCATGGCATATATGTTTATTTAATGTGACACGGTACGTTATGAATCATAAGAATTTACATTTACATATTTGCATAACAAAACAATGCCTACGTATATCACAGAGCTCTGCAATGTAACATACACTGCACTTCCTCTTACGAGCATGAAAAACCGGAATAAACTTTAAGATAAATAAAGGTTTACATGATTGTGGAATAAACTAACTTGTCTTTAATAGCGGAATAAACCACCCACTTAATTTGGAATTTAATTTAGTTCCGACTAATATTTTCATTTAGAATTATGTGTTTACATGGTCTCTTTAAAGCAGAATTAACTTTTACTCAGAATTAAATTGTTTTCATTCTGTATTAAAGCTCTCATGTAAATGGGACAATTTCATGAGTTTGATTGAGAGAGGGATGAAGGGTTTGATGCAATGATGTTTGTATAAGGGAGCCCTGTACCTTTCTCCTGAGTACAGTAAATCATATTGATAATTGTAAATATGATCTTGCTTGCTGTCTTCAGCAAGTTGTGGATCCGAGGCTGCCCTTTGACCACCTGGTTACCAAACCAGCAGGTAGCAACTTAACTAAAAAAAGATTAAATAGTTAAAAATAAAAATACAGAATGTTTTTAAATACATCAAACAACTGGAATCATCTGAAAAAATGGATGCACTGGTGGATTCTGGCACAAGCACTTGGCACCTGTGTGTGCCAGCTCAGGTCACAATATGTATGCCTAAATATTTGAAACAGGTGACTCGTATGGTCACAGGACTCTGGGAATCAAATGATCTGGAATTCAACAATTCGACAAGCAGAGAGAAAAGAACACCATCTTCCACTTCCTGATTGCCTCTGTGTGGTCAATGGAGCATATAGTCTGTCTCTCCCCTTTGTTTGTGCCTTCTGTTCCCTGTTGTTCTCATGCCCCTTGTGTTCCTTGTGCTTTTCAGGTCTGATATTTTCTTTCCTGCTTTGTGTGCTTCTTGGGCTTCTTGTGTTTCTCATGTGTCCACATACCTTTTCCTGTTGTTTTCTGTAGACCTAGGCCCTTGTGTTTTCTCGCTTTTCTCCTTTATTATAATCTGTTTTTCCCAGACCTTCACTGACCACACCTCTTCATAAACCTAATTCTCTCTGTGTTTACCTTTGTGCAATCTGCAATAAACCCCCCGTGAATCAGAACCACCCATGATGACTCCTCATCTCTCTGTTTTTCCTCCAATTTTAACCAACCGTGACAATATGGTGACTACAGGTGAGTGTGTGTATTTTTGCTTTCATTTTTATTCGTCATTCCTAAATTAAGTAAAAAAGAAACTAGCTGGTAATGACCTATTAAAGGATCATCCTAAATGTATCTGTATCTCTGTTCTTTCCCCTTGACTGACTAAATAGCCAAACGCCACTCGTAAATGAGTTGCGTCAACTTTCCTGTCAGACTCTCATCTGACACATCTCACAAATTCACATGATTGTTTTCTCTGTGACATCGCTGTTGAATCTGTGGTGACCATTTGCTCACTTGTCTTGGTCCTTGAAAAATAACTGCAAAATCTTCCTTTTGTTGGAGCAGTAGGTTCTTATAGTGATCACTGGCCCAGAGTTTGTTGCAAAATCAGCAAAACATTAAATGTGTTTGGCACTTTTCTCCGTGCTTCGTGCAAGTGGTGGCTGGACACTGTAGTATATTATTATCTGTAAAAGCAATATATTTGAGAAAACTAGCACCTCAGAGTCCTAGTTCAGAACTGGTTGTTCTGGGAGGTAACAGCCAGCACAAACAAATGCATTCATCTTTCTCACATCTCATTTGCATCAATTTAAATATGTAGATAAAACACTGAATTGTTGGTTTGTTAGTGCAGCTCTACGATTGGTTCCTGGTGTATCTAATGCAAAAGAGAAATGCTCAATTACTCCTGTGTGTGTATGTGTGTACATTTCTGTGTGTATATGGGTGTGAGCTATGTTAATAATTCCACGGAGGGTCGAGGCAATCAAAAACCTCTCACTTCTAATCAGCGTCACACAGAGCAACATACAGTACACATGCTCTCTCTCACACACACACGCACAGACAAACACACAGACACATACACAGACTGTTGTAAACCATTTTGACAGCAGCAGTATGGTAAGAGAAAATAACACCACACAAACACACACCTGACAAATGACTGCTTCTGAAGGAGGATGACAGACGGATGCGCACACACGGAATGTTCAGGCTTTACTTTCTTGTTTATGCACAGACACACATCGTAGAATTGAATGGTGAAATAAACAACAGGACAGACACATACGCCTGTCTAAGACAAATGAGAAGCAATCTGCTTTGCGTTCGTAAAGTGAGCTGTCACCCACACACTAGGGTTGTAACAATATCAAAATCTCATGATATTTTGATATTTCAAAATATGAGGGCTTAATAAATACAAAACAGTACTAAAACAGCTGGGGGAGAGGAGTGTGTATAGGGAGTATATTACTAATACAGTCGTATTATTATTATTATTATTAGAGTAATTTTTTTAACTAATATAATGACACTATTGCACAGACAGAGATGGGCCTAGGCATTGTCTTTGAGGTCTAGGACACTGTAAGTATCACACAGTTCTTTTGTGCAGACAGTACAAGACAAACCAATGCTATTGGGGGTTTGTGGGGATACTCATGGTCCAGCATAGATCTGATTTTAACCCTTTTGTCCCCCACCTCCTGAACTGAGTCCAGAGGACAGCCCAGGACAGAGCTGGACTTCTTGATTATCTTGTCCAGCTTCTTCCCCTCCCTTTCTGTGATGCTGCTGTTCCAGCAGACCACACCATATAGGATGGCAGATGCTACCAAGAGTCATAGAAGCTCTTCGGGAGTGGCACCTTCACTCCAAAAGGCCGCAATCTCTTCAGGAGGTAGAACCTGCTCTGACCACTGATCTCTGATGGGCCAAGAAGGTGAGGCAAAGTTATTCATGCTTTTAGGCTGACTAGGTAAGTCACATTGTCTGATGGTGGAAGATTGAGTCCTAGACTGAGAGCCTTTGAGCCTATATGTATATATATATATACTGTATATATATATATATATATATATATATACACACACACACACACACACACACACACACACACACACATATATAGATGATTCATTTTTGACAGAAACAATGTAACACTAATCAACAGTATAAATGTAAGTATAAATTTAAGAATGTTTCCAATGTAAACACAAACATAATTTTTAAGAGTATTTTAAAAACAACAGAATCTCATCATGATATCAAAGAACTTGAAAAAAATCAAAGAAATTAAAAAGAATTACAAGATTTTACAAAATAAATCATCCACCCAGCTCTTCAGCTATTAATCAGTTTAAAATGCAGTATTTTTTAAATATAAACATATAAACATTTTAACAGCATATTAGAAAACTAATTTTTATCAAGATACCAAAGCAATTTTAAAAGATATTATTGAGAAAAGAAAAAGAATTACACTTACAACATTTTTTCATGGATGTCATTTTCACTCAACTAATATGTTCCACTGAGGGATAATGAGGAGCATTCTTCTCCCTTCCCGTTTGGTGCTCCCCTGCTGAGGCCTTTGTGGACCAACCTGAAATTGAGGCCCTTCTCCCAGCCAGCTTCACCTTTCCGCACAGCTGCAGGCTCAACCCCAGATTTAGTTGTTGTATGGAGGCGTACCTTTGGCCTTTTTGTCTTGACGACTATCCTCTCACTAAAAGTAGATAAGAGCTGACTGCAGGGAACTGTCTTTTAAAATTTATTGAAGCTGGAGGAAAAGGATGTGACTGATGCTTGTAAAGCTGGGGTCATCTCTCAGCCCCTTTTTCAGGCCATCAAAAACATGCACCAGCTCCTCCTCCAGGCCACATGTTCCTTGAGGGTAGCATGAAAAGACGGATTGCATCTGCAGAATGACATCGAGGTGTTAAAAGTGTAAAGTGAAATCAAATTCCCTTTTGTTTTTTGTATGCTTATGACAGTATGTCCGCCCTACCCACCTGTAGCAGAACTGGGGATCAGGGCAGACAGGGTGGTCCGCAGCAGCATGTATGTAGTTCCTCCTGCAGGTCAAATGTAAGAGTGCCAACTCAGGAACAGCGCCTTATTTTTAAAAAAGAATCCCTCCAGGATATGTGGATCTTGTGGCCCAATATAACATGGATATGTGAAAGGTATGTTAATTAATCCAGATCCAACAGATTCAGCAAAAACAGTCCAACTATCATTGCAGTAAAAAGCATTAACCTTGACTTTGCTGCAGCAGACTGTCTTTTCTTAGCATTAGCGTAAGAGGTACTGTTGAAAACAACAGCCTTGCGTTCATAGCATCCACTGCCAGGAACACGAACACAAAGAAACACGGCAGCTGCCTCAGCTCCTTTCATGTTTATCTCCTTCCAACTTGTTGTTTTCTTTGTTAGGAATATGTCGATCGATTGTGAGTTTTGATTAATGTGATCGTAACCTGCGATGTCACTGAGGGCTCCAACTCTGCAGTGGAGATAGGACCATTGAGAGGGCCAAGTGAGAGGGACAGTTCCTGTTGGCTGCCATCCTGTAAAATTAAAGCCACAGTTATTTGAATCTTGCCCAACATCAGGATAGATCTCGGACTTTCTCCAGGTCAAGTCTGAGTAGTCCCCCAACCACCTCTGAACTTCATGCTGCAGCAAGCCGGACCGACTGTGAACGAGTCTGACCCTTAACATTGGATATTCATTCACGTTCCCCTCAATAGTATTACGCATACTCTGTGCTCTGCTCTCACTGAAACATAAAATAATAGTATTATTACACTAATAATATGTGTAGAAACTCATGTGTATACAAAAAGTATATGATGATTTTCAAAACTCAGGAACAAATATTTTATTAATAATGGAAAAGGGAAAACATAAAATATTTAAACACAGAAACTGTACTGTTTAAAAAGGCAAAGAAAGAAAGGCCAGGATAGGTCATAAATAGGCCAACAAAGGCCATAAATATTGGTTTTTAATTTATAACTCCACAGAAAGACATGTTATTAAGCAAAGCGTCCAAAAAAGTCATTAAGTATATAAAATATTGCTTCAGAGTTGCTCAAAAATGAGCGGCATTCTCTGTCTCAGGACTGTGGGGACATATCCACTGAAGGCATGTAAATCCAGCCTAAAATATGCTATATCAATGATGTGTATGCAGTAATGTTATTTATAACAATACAAAATTCTGATTTCAATACCAAGTTTTAATGTCAGGGAACTGAGTCTATAATATCGACACCCATGTAGTTCTCTATCTCTCCTTCTCTTCCTCTCCCTTCTTTACTCTATCTTTCTCTCTCCTCACACACACACACACACACACACACACACACACACACACACACACACACACACACACACACACACACACACACACTTACACCTGCATCTTTCTTATCTTTCCTATTTCTATTCTTACGCTCTTAAGCAGTGGGCTGCTTGACTATTCTTTCAGAGCTCACAGGTGTGCAAGGATCTGTGTGGGCATCCACTCAGTGTTTTCACCCGTCCGATCTAGTCTGGTCCAGTCCGACCGTCCAAGTCAGATGTGTGGGAACAGTAGTTAATATATAGTTATATGACATGACTGCACACTGGTCACTATCTTCATTTGTCCCCTTTGACCTGCAACAGCTGACTACGATCATCTCCTCCTCTAAATCATCAAATTTCCGTCTACACCGAATTCCCACTTCAAGGAAGTGTTCCCTTTAATTGGGACTTCCTCACTTGACCCGATCAACCTGTCCCTAATAACAAGTATTGTTCCTCTTAAGTGCAAAGTTGCCATAATCAAACCCCTCCTTAAGGAACCGTCCCTTGATCCGGGAATTTTAGTGACCTACAAGTCGATCTCCAATCTCATCTTCATCTCAAAAATCTTTGAAAAAATCATTGCCAACCAGCTCTGTGAACACCTTAATAACAATAGCTTATTTGAGACCTTCCAGTCCAGTTCTGGCCTCTTTGCACTGGCTTCCTGTACCATTCAGGATTCAGTTCAAAATCCTTCTCCTTGTCTGTAAAGCCCTTCATGGTCTGGCACCCTCTTGTATTTTAGACCTGAAAAAACCCTATTACCCCACTAGGACATTCCGTTGTCTGAATGCAGGTATTCTTGTGGTTCCAAGAATCTCTAAGTCTAGATTTGGAGCCAGAGCCTTCAGCTACCAAGGCCCTCTCCTGTGGAACCACCTACCAGCCACCCACCAACAAACAAACTGGCGAACAGAACTGGCAAAGATGTCATTAACCAACGGACGGACCGACCAATGAGCCATCAAGCCAATATCATCGGGCAACAGACAAATTAGATGACTTCTCAATGTGAATATTAATAAGATTCCCAGACGTATCTGACAAAAAAGGATGCAGGATGGGCCTAGTTTTTAGACACTTTGATGTGGTTCCTGCGTCACCTTTCATCTTAACCACAATGTTTCTCATGCTGCCAAGTTCTTCATTGAAAACTTTGGGGTGCTTGCTTTAAGAATTCCTGTAGTTGGTTTGTTTCTCCATTTTTATAAAAAACACTTTTTTCCAAGTTCAGTCATCTTTGCATGTGCTGTACATATGCAAGAGTGGAGGAGTGTCTGCCATATCGACTTCTTCGGACAAGAGCTCCAAAAATGCCAAAAACTGCTGTAACCATCATTGATGGTACCTGAATGCACATTGTGATCATCACTTGTGATGTTCAAGAACATTCCAACAGACATTTTTTTTAATGGAAAAATACCTTTGTTTGTTCAGTGAATGAATCTCCGGCAGTTCCACTCCTGACCAACATGCACGCAGCCGAGCTCAACTAAACTGGTAAAGGAACGAGTCAGTTCATGAAGATTCTGTTTGTTTGGTCAAAAGATTTGTTCATTTGAACGAATTCAGTTCATGATCAACACACTAGTTCTTCACTTCAGCTTGGTCTCTTGCAGAGCAAGGTGCTGCAGGTTACCCTGTAAACAGCTTCTAATACCATGGATTAGTGCTTACCAGTATCCACCTGTATCTGCACCACTCTGTTCATCCTGTTCACGTTCAATCTATTCACATTTGATTTTGTTTCTGTAGAAACCATTTTTCTTTTTCCCACAACACTGTTTGAGTGCAAGTATAAATATGGAACCAACTGATAGTTCTCTCCTCTGATTGGCTGCGTGACACCAAGGAAGTTGAACTCTCATTGACACAGAGGGAGAAACCAGCTGAAAAATTAGCGGGGGGGGGGGCTAACTAGTTATCTGAAGGCACTTTACACAAGAAAGAAAAAATATATAAGTAGTGACATAGCAAACACCTCATAATTAATATGGAGGATTTACTAAGAAGCCAGTGAATCCTACATACTCTTATGATTCAGACTTTCTCAGACAGTGTTAGGTCAGGTGAGTTCTGGCATCCTTGCATGATCTTGATTCCTCCCCTGTCAAAAGTGAATGACATGTCTGAAAGTCACAACATAGAACAGTTAATCAAGTTAATGCAACAATACAGTACTCACGACTTGTAAGGAGCCCCACTTGACCTCAGCGTTCTATGCACTGTTAAAATCAAAGGTCTTTAGACACACTATCAGTGACAGTTCACACACACAGCAAGCCTGCTCTTGTTCCACTGACCACAGGATGATCCATCAGTCAGTATCCACATCTCCGTCTCTCCTGCAGCAGGAGCATGAATCATGGATGGATTTTTGCTTTCAAGGAATTTGAAATATTGATGTTTGGATGTTTGGTCTGTGCATTCAACTTAGAGTGTGTTCACTCACTGATATGCTATCTTCTCTTTTCCATTTCTCTTCTGCTGCCGCTCCTGCAAGATTGGTGTCAAGTGCAGGCACACGCGTGCATACACACACAGACACACACACACAGTCTTTTTTTCCCTAACAAGTTACATTTTCTGCCCACTATGTGTATTCTCTGCACTTGACACCAATCTACCCCAAAGCAAGAGTGCAATGCCCACTCTCACATTCTCTCACTCTCCCTCTATCTTTTCCTCATACACACAAAGTCACACACTGCTGTCTTCCACCTTGATCCACTTGGCGGAAATATGACTCTAATTGGCCACAGGATGTCAGGAATACTGTGCGTGTGTGGATGTGTGTGTGTGTGTGTGTGTGTGTTCGCGCGTCTTGATTTTCTCTAATAAGTAGGCTTTTTAGCGCCCTCTATGGACTACAATATCTAACATAAAGAAGTGACTGATGATTGTGCACTAACCTTGGTGGTGTGTGGAGACAAACCAAAGGAGTTTGTGTAGAAAGAGGTGTTCAGATCTGCGTCTTATCGATGTTCGAGCATGGAAAATTGCAACCAGTCGCCAACTTCTCGGCCATTTCTTTCAAAATGTGTGGGAGAACCTTTGAAGGCTTGAAAACTCACAATAAAGGAAAGACTCAAAACATGAAAGCCATCTCGTGAGCTTTATTGCTCTTGTCTGTTCTGGAATTGCTGCCTCCGTAGATAAAAAGAGCTCATTCAAAGGTAATGAAATTTTACCTCCAGTTGTTTCATACACCATTGAAAACACGACATGAATATACTCAACTACAACTAAAACGGGCATTAAAAATATATTATTATGAACTCGACAAACACTTTATCACCATTATTATCATCACGATGTCGATAAAATCATTGGCATCTTGTGAGAATCAAGTATAGATGACATACATGGATGATACATACTCAGGGACCAACCTGAAGTAGGGAAAAAACATTGGCGGTGGCGGCTGGTGGTGAAATTGATCGGGTAGGCTGGATCAAAAAAAAAAAAGCAAATATCCACGCATGACATGCAAAGCAGTAAACGGTTGTGTTGGGCTAAATGAAATCAGCCCAAATGACAAATAAATCACGGGGCTATGTAATTGGCTGAGCCAATCGGCCTGCGGACTAAGACAGACAGCAAATGGCAAGGACGGGAAAATGCATAATAGCAGATTTGATGGGTTGCATATAATTCATCATTAGAGATATCCTTTAACTATTTTGTGCTGTTTCCACTTAAGGTTTCACTAAAACTTAAGTTAGTTATTTAGTTATTTAGAAAATAACTTTCTCATCTTCCCTTCTGCATAACATATGCTCAGCCCCGCTAGCCCACTGATACCAGCCGTGGAGGAAGATCAGAGATGAAAATAAAAAAAACAAAAAACTAAAAGCTAAAACTTCAATTCATTGAACACAGCACAAACCTTTAACACTGATAACTGCTATTGTGAGACTGAAAGACACTCACTGTTGAAAGGACTGTGTCATTCATTTACACACAAACATACACGCTCACACATACATACACCGACACAGACATGACATACGGGGGACATACGGGTGGGAAACTGCCAGCCAACACATGTATGTATAGTAATTCCATTTAAATCTATTGACTGTTTAGAATTGCAGCAGCAAGATGTAGTATTGCCACTCAGGCCTCGTGTTTTGTTTCTGTGCTATGAAGACTCCTTGTCAAATTGGCACCAGCAACCTGCAAGTTTTTTTTCACGTGATTTTTGGATTTAGCCTATCTTTAGTTCATGAAAGGTCTTAAATGTTACTTTTTGCTGTGTATGAGCGTTTTGTTTAGCATTTCACTCTCGCACTCCACTTCACATTCATGAAAAAGGGAGGACACCACAATGTTTTCTTGTTTTGGCAGTTTTTTGTTTTATCTGCTTGAGACCTGGAATTGAGGAGAGCAGAAGTAGCACAGACTGAAACACTGTATTAAGTTATGGTTACTGTGTGCAATGAAACACTCACTTCTATCTCTAATTTCTGGACTTCAAGTTCCACTTCCCAGAGGGTCCAGCATTTAATTTCCAGGTCAAGTTCCACTTCTTGGAGCTTTTTATTCTTGAGCTGAATTTTAGCATCTGCCAGGTCTGTCTGTCTCTCTTTAGCTAGTACATGCAATGTTACCAGGCTGCTACCAGAGACTGCAGCGTCCCGTTACACTTATTTTCCACATACTTAGTGCCACATACTGACCTCATATCCTTCATGGACTTAATAAGCAGGATATTTCCACAAAATGAATAGGCCTTCTTCAAGCCTTGTGGAGACCAGTGACACAGTCTTCTCATCTGCAGATGTGCCTTCCTCCTGCCATGTACATACATTCATCGAGAGAACTTGAATTAGGGTTTGTACTGACCAGATCATCCTCTGGTGGCTCTAAGAGTCTACATGTGTTCCCAGACACTGCAAAAAGAAAATCAGTTAGATAGTATCATATATTTATGGGATTCCATGTGCAGTAGTATTGCAATGTGTACCTTGGTGAAGCAGACAGAATCAGTGACTGTCCCTCACTGGACTTCCAGGTCCTCTGCTGGGGTCAAACCCTGGCTCGATGAGTCACTCCTTGTGCCAGTTTCATTTTTTAACTGCTACAATCATACAGACATTCAGAATGCCAGCAGACACCTGATCCATTCACCTGATTTGTTCATTGTTATCTACACTGAAGTTAGTCACCAATCTCAAAAATGTTCTCGTATTTAATTTGTTGGCAGATCCTTCTTTGTCCAGACAAGTTTGTCCCTTCTGAAGATAGAGGGATGAATAGAGAAAATAAAGCACTACAGCGGATCTTCAACCTTAACCTGCAGCTAGGAAGAGTGCCCACCCTCTGGAAGACATCATGCATCGTTCCAGTCCCGAAGAAGAACTGGCCCAGTGAGCTCAATGACTTCCAACCAGTGGCACTCACATCATATCTACTGTATAATAACATAATAATAACATCACCACAGCGCAATAAACTTAATAGCTTACTGTTGATTCACAGTTTACTGTTTATATATTAAGATTTGTAGTGGTTATTATAATTTACTGCATATTATCTTACTGTTATTTACTGTTTATGATTAATATTTTTCTCTTTATTGTTTAGTCTCTTTTATGTCATCTTTTATATGCTGCTGGAAATGTAAATTTCCCTGAGGGTGTCATCCCAAAGGGATCAATAAAAATCAGTCTAACTACATCTACTTGGGGAAAAAAGGGTTAAATGTTGCACATTATGGATAATTGTTTGCACTTTATTATCCTCTAAATTTCTAGAGTAACATGCACATGTTCTTTTCACATATAAAGCAAAGTGTACACATGTTGATTAGTGGACTTGAAAAGTAACTCCTTCAGTATTTTAATTGCAGCCTAATTATGACAGTTCCAGTGGAGCACAAGTTAATTAATTGTACACTTTTGGACTACGCAATAGGAGGACTTCAGTCAATCATTGTCTGACGGGCTTTTTCTTGCTTGAATTAAATCATTTTTTTTTATCATGATTTGTTTAACCTCTTCATACAAATCCATAAGGAACTGTTGTTCAGCAGCTATGAAGTAAGAACCACAACTGTTGTCCATCTTCCCATCAGTGAATATGTGAACAATTCTGAGGTCTGTTTAACAGTGCCGTGAACACACTCTTATCCCAGGTATCTAAATCTGCTTTGATATAGTTGTGCCTTTTCATCCTGGCTCGGCAAATATGCAACCAACTGAGTCAAAATGCGCTGACCAGACTAGATCAACCTGGGCTTGCTCAATTATCCTGAGATGGATTTCTGTATTCTGAATTTGTGCAATACCACCAAGATGCAGTTTATACAATGTTTGGACTGGTGCAGCCACAACAAGCAAAATGTTCCAAAGATAGTGGAGACGATAGCTGACGGTACCCCAAATCACAAGCACAGCAGAGGATATTCTTTCTCCAGCAGTTGATGTATTTCTGCAGAAAAAGAAAGTGGCTGTAATCTGCTCTCACTTGTGAAATGTGTGCAGGTCTCTGAGGCAGGCAGTGAAGACAGTGGATGACCCCTCCCACCATGCACACAACATGATGGGAAATACTTCCCTGTGGCAGAAGTCACCCTTCCCCCTGCCCCCTATTTAACTCCCTCCAGGATCTGACATAAACATCACCTGCTGAATACCCTGTATGTTCATTTGCATGTAAATAATGCCCACATTTGCATAGTTTGTTGTAGATTCTTTGTAGATTCCTTTATAGATACTGTTGCTGATTTATGCCATCCTCCTTGCCCATCTTCTGCACCAATCATCAGATACAATTTGTTGTGGCTGTAAACCTAAATTGTATAGCTGCTTGCAAAAAATCTCATTCCTATTCTTCTGATTCTGACAACATCGTCTTTGCTGCAGCAAAATATCTGAATGCCTGAAAAGAAATCAAAGAAGGATGACCTGGAGCTGAGTGGAGCCAAGTAGTTGACAGCTATGGAATCACATGCACATCTCTGCTATCAGATTGAAGTGAGCAAAGCTCCAAATGAACTCTGAACTCTGGTGAAGTTGCAAGCCATTCAGTCCAGTAGTCAAATTTTTCCATTGAAAATAAGACACGAGTGTAACTGAACACACTGTATGTGTGTGTGTGTGTGTGTGTGTGTGTGTGTGTGTGTGTGTGTGTGTGTGTGTGTGTGTGTGTGAGAGTGTGTAAATACATATAACTCTGAGACCCAGAGGTCTTTATAGTCCACGTTTCACCAGCACCTCAGCCTGTGAGACATAGGGGCTTTGAGCAGGGAGGGGAAACATAAATGACTCCATCCATTGCAGAATGTATCTGCTCGTTATAGTGTGGAGAATTGGAAAATATGATCCATGGTGTATGCTATGTGTTTTACTCTGGAAATTAACCAGATGTTTCAATCAATTAAAATTTGGTGATGGGAACACCCCAATTGTGAAAAACCTCTCAAATATATATAAATAAATATATAAATTACATATATATAATTCAATCTCCTTCTCACCCTCTTTGGGGTGGTATCATCCTCCAGCTCAGGTCCTCTACGAGAGGCCTCTGAGCTTGAGGGTTCTGCGCAGTGTCTTAGCTGTTCCTAGGACTGCACTCTTCTGGATTGAGCCTTCAGATGTTACTCCTGGGATCTTTTGGAGCCACTCACCCAGTTTGGGGCGAGTGGCTCCCCCCAGCGCTCCTATTACCACGGGGACCACAGTAGCCCTGACCTTCCACATCTGTTCCAGCAATCCTTGGTACTTTTCAACCTTTTCGTGTTCCTTCTTCCTAATGTTGGCGTCAGCTGGTATTGTCTATCACCACTGCTTTCTTCTGCACTTTGTCCCCCACCACTCCGTCCAGGGTTGGTTAGCCAGGAGCTGTTTGTCAATCTGGAAGCTCAAGTCCCACAGGACCTTGGCACTGCTGTTTTCAGCCACCTCCTGTGGTGTGGCCCATTGGGATTTGGGTACTTCTATTCTATACTGGACATAGATGTTTCTGTAGACTATGCTTGACAGCTGGTTGTGCCTCTCCATGTATGCTGACCTGGCTAGCATCTTACATCCTGCCACTATGTGCTGGACTGTCTCAGGGCCTTCTTTGCATAGACTGCACCTTGGATATGATCTGCTCTGGCAGATCCTGCCCTCTATGGCTCTTGTACCTAGGGCCTGTTCTTGTGCTGCCATGATTAGTGCCTCTGTACTGTCTGTCAGTCCAGCCCTTTCCAGCCACTGGTAGGTCTTAGTGATATCAGCCACTTCTTCAATTTGTCCCTCAGGGGTTTGTCCCTCCATGTTGTCTGCTCCTCCTCCGCACTCTCATCGGGTTTCCGCTTCCTGAGGCATTCACTTGAATGCATCGGTTGAGGCCTTGGGTCAGCCACTCTGGGTGAGATCCCTCAGCAGCTAGTTCATCTGTGCTGCTAGGCAGTTAGCAGTTAGCTTCTTCGGCCAGTAGGCGTGGATCATATCGGGGCCTGGTGCAGTCCAGCTCTTCATCTTTGATGCATCTTTGTTGAGATGGTTACTGGCTCTTGTTCTGGGAGGTTGCTATGGTCAGGTCTTAGCTACGCTAGCCATTGGGCATCTGGGTTATGTGATGCATCTCTTTCCCATTTGCCCTTCCAAAATGCTCTCGGTTGTTATTTCCCTGCCACTGGCTGGTTCCAGAGCTGTTTGTCTCTGGCAATTTTGGCAATTTTGGAGAGCCTGCTGTACTTTCTAGGTACCCCTTTATTCGCCTTCTGTAGCTCTGCTAGGTGGCTAACTTCTCTCCGTGGTGCTTCTCTCTAGCATCTCTAGGATTAATGTTGCTGTACTCTCATTGTCCTGAGGTAGGCCTAAGGATCCTTACATACTTATCTCCTACATGGTAGTGCACATCCCTGTCCACTGCACTATCCAGCTGCTATATACATGACCTAAATATATATATATATATATATATTGGTCCACATATTGGAGAGTTTTGTCCATATATTTGGGAGTTTAGTCCATATATTCTGGAATTTGGTCCATACATTCAGGAGATTGGTTCATATATCCAAGAATTTGGTCCAAAAATTCGAGAGTTTGGTCCATATATTCAGGAGTCTGGTCCACACATTCAGGTGTTTGGTCGGTATAATCAGGTGTTTGGTCCATATATCCGAGAATTTGGTCCATATACACGAGAGTTTGGTCCATATATTCAGGAGTTTGGTCCATATATTCGAGAGTTTCATCAATATGATCTAGAGATTGGTCCATGTATTCAGGGGTTTGGTCCACATATCGGAGAGTTTTGTCCATAAATTCAGGAGTTCGGTCCATACATTCAGGGAGTTCGATCCATATATCCGAAAGTTTGGTCCATATATCTGAGAGTTTGGTCCATATATTCGGGAGTTTGGTCCATATATTCGAGAGTTCGGTCCATATATTCGGGAGGTTGGTCTATATATTCAGGAATTTTGTCCATATATTCGAGAGTTTGGTCCATATATTTGAGAATTTGGTCCATATATTCAGGGACATTGATCCATATATTCGAGACTTTGGTCCATATATTCAAGAGTTTAGTCCATATATTCGGGAGTTCGGTGCATGTATTCAGGAGTTTGGTCCATATATTCAGGAGTTTGGTCGATATATTCAGGGATTAATTTCCTAAAAAGAGTTTGATCCATATATTCGGGAGTTAGGGCCATATGTTCTGGAGTTTGGTCCATATATCCAGGAGTTCTGTCCATATATTTGAGAGTTTGGTCAATATGTTCTGGAGTTTGGTCCATATATCTGAGAGTTCGGTCCATATATTCGAGAGTTTGGTCCATATATCTTAGAGTTTGGTCCATTATGACATGCCGTTCAGGAAATTAATCCCCGAATACTTCGACCAAACTCTGGAATACATGGATCAAACGCTCCAATTTGCAGACCAAACTCTTGAATATATAGATCAAACTCTGAAATATATGGATCAAACTCCAAAATATATGGACCAAACTCTGTCCCGGAAATGAATCCCGAATATTTGGACCACACTCTCGAATATATGGACCGACCTCTGTTCAGGAAATTAATCCCTGAATATATCGACCAAACTCTCGAACATATGAACCAAACTCCCATATATATGGACCCAACTCTGTAATATTTCAAACAATGAAAACATCATAAACACTGTGGCAGTGCCACTGGGTTCATTTCAGTCACGAGATAGTGGGTCAGAGTCGGTCGTCAGGGAATGGGTGCTGTGACAGCCGTCCACACTAAAAAGTTCAGTGCAATGAATTTGGAAGTCCAAACACATATAGGAGAACAAAAGCCTTCATAGGGAGAAACAAGCAAACTGCCACTTTGCAGAGCCCCGGATATTTTTTATTTTTCATATATTTGATGAACATGAAGCACAGCGTAACATAGTAATGTAACCAGGGGAGACGAATCCTGACGGGGGGCCCAGCCTCAGCACAACACCGGCTCTGAGTAGTGTTGCCACCTGTCCTGGTTTTCCCTGATTGTCACAGATTTTCACGACTTGACCCAGGAAAAAAGAAATCACAAAATATTCCCCTGGGACACTGAATTACCCCCTTTTTTTTTACATGATGCGTAATATCTGTATATTTGTTTGTAGCGCAGATGCGCCGCTAATAGTTTTCGCACTGTTCACACACACACACACACACACCCCGGATCGACAGTGACCCCCCTCACCCCCCCACCCCCATGACATGTCCCGGTGCCAACCCCACTGTAGTGGAGAGACTGGGAATGGACCATATTGGTACTGGTTCAGGGTTTTATCACCAGGTTCACACCGGTGTGTGTCGGCCAGAACACCACTTAAGGCCTGATTTGTCAGAGGATCCAAAGAAGAGGCAGGTGTTTGATTTTCAGCAAGTTTAATGCTGTTCTTGAACGTACAGGTCAAGTGTGTGTGTGGTTTCCTATCACAAGAATAACAAATATACAAATAAACAGGTAAACTTTTTCCTCAAAGTAAACTCTTTCTCTCTCGATCAGTACCATCCTAGCTCCTAACTAACATAATAATAAGAAAAATACACATTCAAACAGGCACTGATCAGTTGAGCTAATGCTACAGCTAGCATTAAAGGGAGTACATACTGAGGGCTAATACTAAACATTTTAACGACTATTACTTTAGCAACACTAATATAAGAGATTAATAATACACATACGTGTACACTCACGTTTCAAACTTTCTCTCCTTTTTCATGCTCTCTCTCTCTGCTGACGGCCGGACCGGAGTGCATTGGTATCCATCCCCCATACTGCCCTCAGCTATTACTAGCCAGCAGGGGGAGCTGCTCCTATCTGCTCTACTATATGCCCTGACCACATCACACCTTTCATCCGTCAGTACGCTGACTGACTAGTACCTATTCATAACCTTTCACAAAATATAATCCTAGAACTACACCATATATGTGTGTGTATATATATATATATATATATATATATATATATATATATATATATATATATATATATATATATATATATATATATATATATATATATATATATATATATGAAAGATAACAAAGATAACAAGCCCAACAACTTTGGGGCCTTGTCTACACCTACCTCTGACCCACTATCCTGTCACTGAAATGAAACCGGAGCCACTGCTAGGGTGTTTATAATGTTTTCATTTCAACGTTTTGAAACGTTTGAAATAGCGGCTATTAAACTGCGAGTTGACTCACTCACTTTGTCCCATCCCCACTTTATATTCGGGGAGTCTGATCCATATATTCGGCGAGTTTGATCCATATATCCGAGAGGTTGGTCCATATATTCGAGAGGTTGGTCCATATATTTGAGAGTTTGGTCCATATATTCAGGCAGCCATGCCATATATTCATGACCATACATGATGCCATGTAGTGCCAACTACATGGCACAGTATGCGGTGAAGGAGGAGAGCAAATTAATTTCTAAATCTAATGATATTGTCAACAAAACCATTTAAACATAAAACTCTATATGGACTCTTAACATTTCCTCAAAGTGCTAGAGGTCAGGGTTAGAGTTAACTAACCTCTCTGAGTGTATTTACCAATGTCATATTTGTAGACAACTTTCATTACATGTCTTCACTTTCCATATATGTATGCCTTTATGTGTGTGTATTGTATGTTTAGTATTGCTAATCTGACAATCTGGCAGTGAAAAAGCCTGTATAAACAATTATACAATGCATAGTGAAAACAAGACCACCCCTTTTTAGTGATACATATTTTTTAAATGAAAAACTAGATAAAGCCTTGAAAAAATTGTCTCTCTATGAGCTATAAATTTATTGTTCCTTGCCCAAAAATAATGTACCTAATGTATGAAAGATAAAGAATGCATAATGCTGGAGAGATCAACACTATAAAGTTCAGAATCTCTATGGAATTCATATATTTGTAAATCTGATTGAAACATCACTACAATTAAAAGGTTGCTTATAGCTCGCAGCTGATGAGAGATGAGGCGAAATCCCGTGAGGCAAAAGAAGCATGAGAAAATGAGCAGCGGTTGTCTTTGACAGGTTTGTAAAGACACATATCCAGATAGACCTGGAGCGACCACATCTGCTACTGGCCTCAGAACCGCAGCACCAACATGATGAAATCCACAAGCAGCAAACCACACAGGCAAGACTGTGTGTGGTGTGAGGGCACGGGGGCTGCTCCCATCAGGCGCACACTGTGTGTGTGAGTGTGTGTGTGTGAGTGAGAGAGTGTCCTTTTATCGTGGATTTTTGTGTGGTTTGGAGAATATCCAGTGAGAATAGAAAAGAATAATTTATCGACGCACACACAAACGTGCGCGCGCACTGTTCCCATCTCTCTCTCTCTCTCTCTCACACACACACACACACACACACACACACACACACACACACACACACACACACACACACACACACACACATGCAGTCTTTCCATCTCTCTCTCTCTTTCTCTTCCTCTCTCTCTGTCACGCACACACACACACACACGCACACAGTCTCTCCTCTATCCGTCTCCCTCCCTCCTAAGAGCTCAGCACACTGCGCGCGGCTTGGCTGCGGAACGGACTGCGTGAGACTCTTCCTCATCACCACCATCATCATCATCATCCTACTCTTCCTCCCCAGTGGATGGAGGTGCTGCCAGCGGGAGAGCTTCATCATCATCCTCAGCACTGTGCACCGCCGTCATCCTCCTCCTCATCCCGGAGAGCGGAGGCAGAGGAGCAGCAGCTCTTGGTGGTCCAAAAAGTTAAAGAGGATCCGGCATCATAACGAAGCACCGGAGGTGCCACTGCCCGCTATTAACCCGGGATAATCCTCCTGGCACGGCCGATTACTACTTCAGACTGGAACGGATCCGGTGGGTCCGAGGGGATTTACTGTGTGTTTAACGGATCGTTCTCTAAAAGGTCCCCGGTGCCTCAACTGATCCCCGGTGTGTTTTAATGAGCGTGCTGTTTTGAACGGATTCTGGCTGTTTGAACTGATCAATTTGTGTTTGAACTGCTCTGCGACGTCTTCCACTTACCTATTTCATCATTACCGTTATTGCCATTATTATCACTACTACTATTATTATTATTATTATTTACGTCCGTTGCACCGGAACAACCTCAGATCCCTGACGGTGAGGACTCCCGCGGTGCCCGTGACGCGATCTCTCCGGCTCCCCTCCGGTCTGCCCCCGCCGCTGGAAGCCACCGATGCTGTCCCGGACGGACCTGATCGGCTGACCCGAGTCGACAGCCCGCGCAGGAGGGCCGGGTGTGCAGGTGTACCGGGGGTCTCAGCCCGTCCGGTACCGCCGCCGGGAGAGAAGTTTAACGGGTAGCCGTAAAGCTTCATCACCGCCTCCTCAGCACCGCCGCCAACGGCAGCACCACCACCACCGGCAGCAGCTCTCGGCGGGGGTAACAGCACCGCCTCTGCCCGCCCGTCTCCCACTTCGATCACTTGTCCGTCATGTCCGATAAGCAGCTGCTCCGAGTTGACGCGGAGCGTCCTGCCGCCCGATAACAACCCGGACCCGACACACCTGAGTCGGGACTACTTCCCGAGTCAGAGCAGGTCAGTCCTTAACGCCGTTATAACTGGATCAACCTTTAATTATCCCCGCTGTGGTCATGAATATGATGACATTCGCTATTGAATGTCATTCCCGACAAAAGATATGATACTGGATATTTACGATGCTGGGAATTACGAGTTGGTAATTTGTTGGTAATCTGGTAATAGTGCTGCTTTCTCCGTGGACACCAACCCTGTAAAGTGAGCGCAAGTATTTTCTTTTTTTTTTTTTTTTTGAGCGGCTGCGGTTCATCCGTGACTCTCAAATGTTCAATCTCCTGTGTGTCATCATAATCCTGTAACGGTGCAGCAGGGGCTTATTTATGCTTTATTGCAGGTGTGAAGAACATTTACTCTGAAGAAATCAACTTTAAAGCGAGCCGGGGAGGAAATCCGCTGCCCGAAACCTCCTGTGATGCTTTCAGCATTGCTTTAGGATGTGTTTTTTGGCGTAAGATGGACGTCCATCAGCTCTCTGTCAGGATTTAAAGCAAGTGTCCGAATGTGTCTCCATCCGGATTCCTGCTCAGAGTCTTCACAAGGTCTCGGTCCCGTCGTGACACCTCCGTCTGTGGCACCGTAACGCTCATCTTACCCTGCTGCTTTCCGGCGAAGGTCTATGGATGGTACGCTCACTGTATAGCCACATCCTCAACAGTATACCTCCTCCTCCTCTTCCACCTCCTCCTCTGCCTCCTCGAGAACTTGAAATCGAGCCATGGTGCATTGATTTTCCTCCCTCTCCACCGCAAAACCCAAATGCATGTGACCATCTCATCCTTTCAGGTTTGTCGGTGTTGTTGCCTGTAATGCAAGACATGCCGCGGTGTTGATTCTCTGCCTCGAGCCAGAGCTGAAGCAGGCTTGGACCGGGCGTGCAAAGTGCAGTGCAGAGGTCAAGGTTCAGGATTTCAGAAATATCCCTGCTGAAGGCTTCTGGAGGCAATAGCCCGGAACCACTGGACGCAAGCAAAGAGTACATAGAAACGTGTATAAAAGAGGTGGAGCATAAATGAATGTTGTCCCGAATCCAAATCTGTTTCTGAGCCTGTTAGAGTGACACTTCAAGACAAATGGGACTGAACGACAGCAGTCCGGGCGCCATGCGGAATGGCCGCGGCCTCTCGGACCAGTGGGCCGAATCGGTGGTGGTGCGTCCTCGGACCACCGAGCGCCACATCACGGTGCACAAGCGGCTGGTGCTGGGCTTCGCCCTGTCCATCCTCACCCTCATCGTGGTCACGGCGGTGGCCGTGGTGCTCAGTGTCCGCTTCGAGGAGTGCGGGGCGAGGGGCCGCGACGCGGCGAGCGGGGAGCCCGGCGCCCGGGAAGGGGCCGGCGGAGGGGGCTCGGCCAAGCTGAACGGGAGCCGGGGGGAGAGAGCGGGCGAGAGGGGGGAGGACGAGGTCGCCCAGCCATGGAGGAGCTCGCGGCTGCCGGGCTCGGTGAGGCCACGGCACTATGACCTGCAGCTCGCGGTGTACATGGACAACTTCACTTTCTCCGGAGAGGTCAGCATCGAGCTGGAGTGCGTCAACGCCACGCGTTTCATCGTGCTGCACACCGACCGCCTTGAGGTGAGAACTCCTTGTGTCTACAAAGTCCTATCTGTTCCTGGTCATCGTTTCTTCTGCGGCTTAGGACGCGAGTCCACTGCAAAAGTGAGTTACGGCTTTGTCAGAATCTGTGTGGATAATTAATTATAACACGGTTACGAGTGTGCACAATTACAATGCAGCTAAATGCATAAACTAATTTTGTTCCATCTCGCTCTTCTTCTCATTTATTAGAATGGGAATAAGAAATGAACAGCTCAAAATTTACAAATCAACACATCTAACATGCTGACACCAGAGTATTCATATTCATAAGCTTTCTCCTATCTGACATGCAGCAGTAATCAGAGCCTCCTTAATGCTGTTCAAAGAGAAGTATTGCACACAAACACACACACACACACACACACACACACACACACACACACACACACACACACACACGCACACACACACACACACTTTAGCACAATTCAGTCTCCAGTCTAGAACCTACCACACTGTAAAAGGATGTGTCACTAATGGATATCTCTTTGGAAATGGCAATCATTTAATTCAAGCTCAAGTTCAAAGCTATATCCACTGAGGTTGCATGTACTTTTATAGTCTGAGACGTCTGAGACTTGGTCTCAGTCTCAGTCTTACAGTTTTGCAGTCTATGGTTCCTCGATTCTCTTTCATGTCTAATGCGGAACTTATCATAAACGCTACGCCCTGTGTACATGTCTCCTGATTCCAGACAAGTCATTTGGTTCTATTGGGGCATATCTAATATTTCACATAAAAGATGACCAAGGCCTCACAACACTGAGCACCAGAAAATCCAGAGGAATGCGCCTCATGGACGTGAGCGCACGGCGCATACGTAAATTTAAAGGGACACATTTGCATGTGAAGGTGGGAGATTCTATACTAGATTCACTTTGGGATGTTAACCATGATCAGGCATTATCCACTGGAAAGCACATATGTCCACAGTGAAGTACGTAAGAATATAATAACCCATTAAATCAATGTGCTAAAAATATTGCTACCTTTACCTTCATTCCCACATTAAATAGAGGCTCTTCTTACGGTTCATGAACATCAGTTAACACGCATGGAAATGAACAAATGAAGGCTCCATCCCTGCGTACTTAGCAACTTTCTCTTTCTCTACTCAAGGCTTAATGTTGATTGATCAAAATTTTAGTAGTAGTAGTAGTACTAGTAGTACAGTAGTAGTACTGTGGACAGAATCAGCTTTTTAAGTATACTACACAACTCACATCGAACTTGAACATTACAATGAGTTTGTGTTTCACCTTCAGCATGTGTTACCTGTCTTCCATTAATGAGCGATTGTATTGTAAGGGATCTGACGTAGCCAACTGCTACAAAGCAGCCCTAAAGGCTTCCTCCGTCTCTCTGTTATCCAATCAGGTTTATGAGCCCTAAAAGCACAGCACAGACAGGTTGCTTCCTGCCTCTGGTTGCCGTTTGATCCTGTTGATATTCTTTCCCGACGATTCCCTTCAAACAAAGCTGTGCGTGCAGCTGCAGCTGTGCTCTCTGTGCTGGAAAAACAAACCTGTTCTCTAACAAAGAATGTTTATTTCCAGATTTGGCCTGAGAGGTTTCTTTAACGAGGCTAATTAACCGTCAAAGTTGCTGTTTCAGCCAAATATTCGTGATGAGTGTGTGGTGGAAATAAGCCTCAGAGAAACGCCTGAGCAGCGTGATTTTTCAGACTGGTCATCTCAGCTAATGTGTGAGAGGGATAAATCTGTCTAATTTGGACAGAGGCCAATTAAAAACCCTGCAGCCCCCTCTGTGGCGTTGTGTATGCACAGGGTGAATTAAGAGGTGTTGTTGGGCTCCAGACAGGACTCTGAAGGTACCCTCAGAGTTAATTTATGATTCAAAGAAAACTCGCCACAATGTGAAAAGGCCCAAAGTTGCATTTGTGGTTAAAAATAAAACAATTTTTCTATAAAGAGATGGAAATACATTTTGCACATTGCAAGGAATTATCACATCAACGAAAAAGGCAAAATCGATAAAACCGAAAAGCTGCAACGTTCTGAAAGCAGCGTTCTGTTCGATTGTTCTGAAGTCTGAAGAGTTCCTGCTAAGGGTTTAGCAGGTCTTAGTTTAGAGTTTAGCAGTCTGACTGGTTTTTCTGCCATGATTGACATTAAACCCAACAGTTGCCTCCACAGTCACACGATTGGTCAGAAAGATTCGATCGAAGAAACACGCACCATTCGAACAGGATAGAATTGATGGGATGAAAATATGAAAGTGCATGTGAAAGTATCTGAAACGCGATCATAGCGATGGGTTTAGCTGTGAACAAACCAATCCACAATTGAACGATGCAATTGAACGTGTTTTGGTCGAGAGGGACATTTGAAGTCGTCATGACTGGTGTCGTTGCCTTCGCTGACTCACCAGAAAGTCCTGAAAGACATCCTTTTAATCCTCTGTGTCTCCTTTCCATGTCAGCAGGTGCTTAGTTGATCGATCTGTTCATTCATCAAAGAACAAACACACACACACACACACACACACACACACACACACAGATGCATGCACACACAGAGAAACGGGCACATGCACTCAGTGTTTGATTGGCTGAGACTGCTGATAGAGACCCAGCTGTCTCCATTGTTGTTGGACATTTTCCCATCAACCTCGTTTGTGTCTGTCTGTGCTTCATGTTGCTGCATCAGTTTTAGAATCAACAGAACAAGGTATTATGGGATGTTCATTACAATGGCCCTGGCAGAAAAACTTAACTGGCCAATATAAAACTGGTTTGCTGCAATGAGAATCATCCTCTGCATTACTACGAGATCCTGGTTTGCGTCTTAAGCCCGGGGTACACGTGTTGCGACCACCACCACAGGAGGGCGGTGCGAGTCTGTGCGCAGGCCTGTCCTACCCCGAGATTGAAGGAAGTAGAGGACGAAAAAGTGAGAGAGTGGAGGAAGTGTCGGTACCCGATCTGTCCGGAAGTACCTGATCGGTGCTCTGTGTCCGTGCATGCGCAGTTTGTGTATTCTAGTCCGAGTGTTCACGACAATGCCCAATTCGTCCCTTGCGGTTTGCTTAGATTCTATTACCTCAGGGTGGTGCGAAAGAGACTTAGAGCAGTGCCTTTCAGCCAGGGAGCCATCTTACTGACGAAACTTTATAACATTTCTTTGTAGTTTTAGTGTTTTATTCATTATAGAATGACTTTTGAAGTTTATAAAGCACTGCTGGAATATATTTCCACAGGAAAAAGATCTACTGTGGTGTCCGTGAAGGAGCTGAGATGGGCGAGAGACAATTTTATAGTAAATAAATCATTTAAAAAGCTAGCAACTGCCGTAACTCAACAGGTATGAATCGGGCAAGCAAACCGTCCTTCATCATGTGCAGTATACACAGAGCACCAATCGGGTACTTCTGGACAGATCGGGTACCGACAGGAAGAAAAAGAACATGGTTTAAAAAACATGGATCTGGCATTTCGGTTGTTTTTGACCTGGCAACGAAGAGTACACAGGAAGCGGCGTCCATGCTAGTTGATGTGAACAAACGGCTACTGCCTCTTCTTCGTGGCCACAAGAGCTCTCCCATGTTGTTCGACACGGTTTTGAATGCTGGGCTCCACCTACTGGTGTGTGGTGAGTCGCGTTCGGCACATGCGCTGTCCACTGCGCGTGCAACGGCACCATAAGTGCAGTGCGACGCCAGCAGAGCTGATTAGCAAACCACTTAAAGTGAATGAGCGTATTTGCGCTACCCATGTAACACAGGGTGACCATTTTTTTAAACTCGGGGACACCCGGCCTTGGGGCGGTGCTACTGCCTCAGACCCATTCTCTACTGGGGATGTTTCTGCGCTGCTCGCTTGATCTCTCTCTCTCTCTCTCTCTCTCTCTCGCTCTCTCTCTCTCTCGCTCTCTCACTTCCTCTATGCCTAAGTTTCTTTCTCTCCCATTCAAAATCGGGGACTGTCCCCGGAAATTGGGGACGTCTGGTCACCCTCATGCAACAGCACCCTAACAGCACCATCACTCCACTGCCCAAGCTTTTTTACTTGCTTTTTTACTGCCCAAGCAAAAAAAAAAAGCGCTTGAACATAACTACATCGAGGAGCTGCGTAGGCGTCAGACACGGTAGCATGTCCCCACCACTTTCAGTCATCGGCGCGAGATATGCTGGGGACATTGGGACACGTTCCTATCACTTTTTGGCATTAAAAATGTTGTCCCCCACCTCTTTTTTAAAACGTTAGGGAATAAAGAAATAATAAAAATATAATGTCACTGTGTACCCTTGGACAAAGAGGTGCTTTAAGGTACCATCAGATAATCTGACAATGCAGCAGTTTAAAGACTTCTTCAGATTCTATGGATTTGGACAAATGGTTACAAATGATAAAATGTCACCCACTTAAATAAACTGAGGCCAATGACATCATCATAATCCTCTTGTCTCTCGGTTAAACTATTCTGCTTCTTGTGTTTACTCATACTGGGGTTAGCTGTGCACACAAACACTCCACTCTCCTTGCTTGTTTGGCGTGCTGTCACCTAGATCCTTGTCTGTAGTTGTGTGAGTTTGATGACATTTCATTAAATCCATCTTTAGCTTGAGCTCAAATGTAATCACAGTCAGGGGGAAGTATAGCCCGTGAAGCTCCCCTGGGCTTTAATCAGGTCAATTTGGTTTTCATTCATTGTAAATTCTCCTCGGGCTCAGAAGGCGTGTGTTGTTTCATCATCATGTAGCTGTTTTGAGTCTGCAGGTACCTTGGATGAAATGCGGTGAAATATGAATGAAGTTTAGTGAGCTGGCAGATGAACAATAAGTGAGTTCTCTACCTTCTTGTGAGCTGTTTGAGCTGCGCTACATGAGGTCACAGGGCAACAGCTCAGCAATCCCACAGATGAAGAAGGTAATGGCACCAAGTGGCCAAATAGGACTCAGGCAAAATCAATGAATCAATGTGATGAATGATGAAAATCTCTCAAAAAGACACATATTTTGCTGCTTTGATGCTCAGAGTAAAGTCGGGGTCAGCCATTAGAGGCCGGTCTGTCTCTCTGCATCTGAACATCTGTCTGATGTGGTCTGATGTGGTGTGAGGCACTGTGGAGATGAAGCCTGGACTAGATAAAGTACTCAGAGACTGATGACCTTTCTACGGGACAGGATTAGGGTTGGGGTTCACCAAAAACAGTGAATAGGAAGTAGTGAACACACAGTGGGAAGGAGGCCAAGAAAGTCACACTCTAATGGTACAAACAAACGAACCTACGAATCCGACTTCAGTCTTCCAATCTCATTCTGCTCCCTCCAGGTGGACAGGGTGTCCATCACAGCAGAGAGTGGCGGCAGTGGTCGCCCCGCCAACAAGCCAGGAGGGGGGACCATGCGCATCCATCGGCACTTCGCTTACCCGGCCAATCAGATGTATGTGGTGGTGCTGCACCGCGAGCTGAAGCCGCTGCGACTGTACCGCCTCAACATCAGCTTTGATGCTGCCATCGAGGATGAGCTGCTCGGTTTCTTCAGGAGCTCGTACACACTGCAGAGAGAAAGACGGTACACACACACACACACACACACTGTAACACGCTCACACCCTCTGTCACGGTGTACACTATGACACACACTATTTTTCCTGCAGCAGCAGGTGGTTTGACTAGAAAAGGTCAGCACTTCACATCTGTGACACTGATTAACTCGCACACAGTGCTCAGTGTGGGTGTGCGTGTGCGCGTGCGTGCTTGTGTGAGCGTATGTTTCACATGTAAAGCCGCACACGCACACACGCGCACACACACGCACACACACACGCACACACACACCCTACATCACTCGCTCCCTCCTCATGAATTTCCCTCACGCCTTCGCCAGAGTGTGGGTTCCACATCAGAATTCTTCTCTTTGGTGCCAATCAGAGCTGGTCTGTGTGCCCATAGGTTTGGCATTTAATGTCTGCCTTTGTCTTTGTGCGATGTCCATCTGTGTGTGTGCGTGTGTGTGTATATGTGTCTGTGGGCTACACAGCTACAGTCTGTTTTATTAATCTTTCTTCCCCCCACCGCTGTCAGTGGAGCCGACGTGGGGGGATCCTCCTCAGTCACATGTATTTTATCAGCTTTTGATTGACTGCCAGCAGGGCTTGTCACACAGTCCCTTCATGTTGGTGTGAGAGTGAACGGTGCGTGCGAGCTGCGCTTCCGTCACAGTTTCTCGCAAAATAAAAGCCGTTTTCGCGAAGTTTCGATAAAATACAATTGCCACTCGCTGTTTTGCAAATGAGCCGTGCTCTCGTCTTGTGATATCCCATAATTCTCTCAAATTCTTGTCATGTGAGACTTCACGTTGAGATGGACGTCATCCTGCATTGCCACGGTCCTGTGATAGCAATCTCACCTTTAGGTGTTTGAAGAGGAGATGAAGGCGCCACTTGTTTTCTCAGATCACACTCTTGAATTTCGCTGTTGTCTGGAATCCCACCTCATGAGAGCACAAAAAGGTTTTAGTGATATTCGAGTCGTTTTTCAAGCTGTAGGTGTTTCCATTAAGAGTCTTTTACTGCGATACTTTTGGTTTTGCGCATTCCTTGGGGCAATGGAAACGCAGCTACGGACACCTGTCCAGGTTGTTTTCCCTGTCTTTCCCCTGTGTGAGCTGGATAGACTAATGATCACCATTTCAAAGAAGAAAACCTCACATAGCAAATGGGGAAATGTACAGTATTCCCACAGGGACTCATGCCAATAAGGCTGGAGCACTGCTGTCTTGTATGGAATTTGCATGCTGTCCCTGTGTGCGAGTGTTTGCCTTCTCTGGCTGCTCTGGTGCACTCTCACACTTAAGGGCAATTAAGGAGAATGCTTTTGGACTGTGGAGCACACCACAGGCTCGAGCACACCAGAGTCCCGGGAGAAAAGCCTGGAGAACTCACAAGCTCCAACAGAATGGCCCCTCGATGCAACTAAGATTTGAACCACGGAGCTTCCTGCTGCGAGGCAGCAGTGCCGTTCACCAGTGCACCCTGTTGCGGTAGAAGTGCACGTTAAATACAATGGCACTGGTAATATGTCTAGTTTGATTCAGTTTTCCTTCTTTGGAGCAAAAACTGGTTGTTTAGTTTTGACAAAGTTGCTGGACACTGCACTGGCTTTGTTGGTCTCACACCTGCACACATACATAGCGCAGAGAGCCAGAGGCTGCTCCGGTTGCTGGTAGGCAACAAGGTGCGGCTGGTTCCTCTCTGCCGAGAGTGACGCCTGTGACGGATCAACGGCCAGAGCAATGGAGCCGCGGCTGTTTGCACAGGAAGCAGCGGCGACTGATAAAACCGACGCGCACGGCAAACAACGGGGCATTTCAGCAAAAACTAGATCACAGTCATGTGAGGAGGGGGGGGCGTGGGGCGGGGGGGGGGGGGCAAGGCAGTGACGGTTATGTAAAGAGAAACACGCGGAAAACAACATCAAGTGTGATGAGGAAATGAGCTTATGCCTGAGACACACTCCTGTGTTGTATTATTGATGGTGAAATAGCATTTTCGCGCGAGATTGGCTTTTACCGAGTTTAAAGTGTTTAACTGTCTGCAGGAAACCGTCACAATTCACCGCCTCCCGTTAATGCTGGAACAAATTCTAACAAATATTAACAGCTCAATGAATTTTAAACCAGCCAAGACAGCAATGGTGACATTTCTCTACTCCGTTATATATATACAGATTTTGATCGGGATACACGGGTCTGTTTCTGCCGACGTACAGTAGGATTTGTTTTTTTTAAACAATATTGTTTTTAATCAAGCCACAAAAGAAGAAATGGCACAGAAGCAGGTGAACAGCGTTTTTCCGTGAGACTTCATCACCCTCTCTGTAACCCCTCCAACCCGGTGCTGGCCTGTGCATGTTTTTTACCAGCCGCGTCCACTGCTGGCTGCGCTTCCGATCAATGTCGGATCAATGCGGCTGCTGATGGACCGGCGCGGCTCGATCGCGGCACAGCAGCGCGTTGGTTAAAGTTTAATGCCGCCCCGGCCGCGGCCCCAGCCCCTCGCCGCGTCGCCTTAAACAGAGCTGTGAGAAGGGGAAGGAACCTCATTAGCGACGCGCGGCGCTGACAAACTCGTTCACCGTTGGAAAAAAAAACGCATAACGGGGTCTGAAGACATGCTAAAAGGTTAAATGACTTTGCTGGTGAATGGTTTTGATGGTCCCGGTACCGCTCTGATGAGTGGCCTCCACTGTCAGCTGGGCTTACAAATCCGAGCGCGTCTTCGGAGTTGTACCCTATGGCAGAGATATCCTGTTATTTTTTTATTTTCTTTATTTATTTTTAACCAGGTGCCCCGGGTCCAGCCATGTGCCAACCACATTTTGGGGATTTATGACCCTCTCCTTAGTCTTGGAGGCGTTCAGCCTGAGGCGGTTCTTGGCTCTACACGGAGTAAAGGTCTTCACCAGCCCATTTTATTCACATTCTCTCTCACTATAGAACATCATCATAACATAACAATCCTTGATCTGAGTGTCACCTGATTATTTTTGGACGTGACAGGTGCGATTCTTTAAGTCTGTCATATGTAGACTGCAAAGGAATGGTGCCAGCACTGTCCCCCCCTATACCCTCAAGTTTGTCCCACAAAATGTGAGGTTGAATGTTGTTGAATGCTCTAATGAAGTCAAGGAACATGAGTCCCACATAACCACTAGTCCCCCCTCTAATTGACAGTGAGCCCTGTGGAGCATGTAAAGAACTATATGTCCTCCACTCCAATGTGCTCTCACTATGTAGAGGCCATGGGAGTGTTCCACCTGAGGTCTCAGGCGCAAAAGGACTAGCTTCTACAGTGTCTGTTATGTTGAGAGCCGCTCTTTAGACATGCACCTTGGCTGGATGCCCTGCTTCAGAGACTGGCACAAGACAAGAAGTCCTCCACGGAATCAGAACTTTCGCTTGCCTAATGAAGATGCACTGCAGGAGCCAGTTGTGCTGGCTGAGGCCGTGGCTGGCTTAGCTCATCTATTTTTGGAAGGGCTGGCTGCCACCACTGCTGGTGGAGGTGTTGCTGCCAGTGCTGTGAGAGGAGGTCCTGCTGGTACTGGTAGTGGTGGGGGTGCTGCTGCAGCTGCCGGTGGTGAGTATGCTGCATCCTTCAGCATCCTTCGCCTCTAGTCTGCCCGAGCATCTCCCTGACCGACAGCCAGCAGCTCGGTATCCAGTGAACATATCCAGTCTTTGACGGTTTCACCGGGGTTTCACCATCTGTTGTTGACACACACAACCAGCCCTCGTCTTTCTTCATGCCTCTACCTCTTGCATCTCTGCCCATGAGTCCGCAAGTCAGGATAAATTATTATCCAGCCAAAAAAAATAAAAAACGATTATGAAACGCAACAAGCCACACTCCCAAAACAGTGCATAGGGTTGTTGGAGAGGGAGTTTGCCTCACCCATAAGGATAGATGGTACGGCTCTTGAAATGACTGTCAATGATTACACCCTCATTACTTGCTTCAGTGTGACTGTCCAGGGATAGGGATTTGAGACGTGTCGCAATTTTAGATGTGCGAGCCTGAGCCCCGACGATGAGTATTTCTGTCATTGATAAGTTGTAGACAGTTATCTCTCATTCATTCATTGGTCAATATCACGGATAAACTGAATGAGGGAGATAGACAATCAGGATGAAATATAAAGCTGCGGATCATCTGCATAGAGGCCACCAGGACCCTTTTTTGCTGCATGTTCTTTTTTCTACCTCTCTTTCTTCATCTGAAGAAAATCCTACTTCTCACTTAGGAAAAATGCTCATATTTTGCACATAGGTCCAGTCTTGTGGCAGCAAGCTGTTAAAGTTAAACCAACCTTTACAAATTGTGAAGGCCATTATTCTATTTTTATTTTCTGTAAAACCCATGAAATCCCCTTACACAATTTTTGCTCAGTTGACACCAAACTTGGTACAGAATCATCTTCAGACTGTCCTACGCAAATGATTCACACAGATCTTTGACCCAATGGAAATTGAGGGTACAGTGCTTCAAAATGTTTGACATGAGCTGCATTTTCGATGCATACTGGCAAATTATTGCAAAGTTTTAATAATTTTAAATGATAAATGTTCATTAAAAAAGCCTACATTTTGGAGTCATGGTAGATGATGCTTGGAAAATCAAAATTATTTCTAAAACTTAAAATGAATTCACTGAAATTCATTACAAATCAAATGGACGTACTACGGCGTTGGAAGTTTCATTTTGCCCCACATTGCCTGGCCTTGACCAATGCTGCACGACAGCTATAATTTCTATTCTATTTGTTTGTGGTTTATATTATAATGCTAGTTATAAAGTGTAAAGTGAACTCTGACAAATTGAATTGGAACTCAGTGTGCTGGTCACAGCTTTCAATCCATATGGGATAGCATCTGGATCCAGATGCAGTCCTCTTCTTCTTTTTTTATACTCAGTGTCTATGTCATTGTTGGGTAGATACAGTAGTGCTGTTTGTACAACAAATTGAGCCTCTTGGACAGCAAAGAAATGCTTGATAGCCTTAAGTCAGAAATATGCGAGTGTGAACGAGCTTCAAAATGTGCACTTATTTCTACTCACCCTGCTAGGTGTGTGTGTGTGTGTGCGCGCGTGTGTGTGCGTATGTGTTTTAAGCTCACTGTTATCGTAAGGATTAGCTTGATTCTGCAGTGTGGCTAATGTTAATACACATTGACACGCACACACTAACACACACATGCACAACACTGAGATTACTATAAACCCGAGGCCTGGCTTTAGTGTTTAAATATGGGGAGTGGAGAATTAATTTGCACACACAATATACACACACACACCCACACACACATGCACATAGACGTACATAGGCACATAATCAGCATTTAAGCTCAGTATCGATCCCAGTGCAAATGCAGCGGAGTCGAGTTTAATGTTGCTGTTGTGCAGAACGTGTCCACGCAATGGGAGCGAGAGCAGCTGTGTCATATGACGCGTGATGTCACCACAGGCCACAAACGTCAATACTCGGCAAATGTATGGCAGCTGAAGCGTAGTTATTGTGCTTTCCCCACACAGAGCGCGAGTCACTGGACCGCTTGCAGCAGCTTGAGGGTTCAAACTCAATTATTGATCTGCAGCTGCATTCGCTGATCTCATTAGTGGAAGATAACTGTCCAAGGTTTGTGCTTTGCCTCGCATCAGAGTGGCTGGAGTGCAGGTTGTTACAAAGTAACAAATGATATGGTCCGTGAGCGGAGCCAGTGCAACACTTTGCACATTTGACCCAAAAATCATATTAAGTTGAGCACACAGCATCATTACACAACAACACAATATAACAGAACAGAAAAGGCTGTACCAAAACACACTACACTGACATCGGGGATGGGCTAAGAACCCTGTCTTGCTTTCCCGGAATGCATCAAACTAATGAAAACAAATGAGCGAATGTAAAGAAAACACCCACAAAATAAACAAATCCCTCCGTTTGGTTTGGTCCACCGATGTTGTCCATGACCATCCATCTATCCATCCATCATCGTGACTGCTGTATACCCACTGGTGTTGTGCCTTGTACCTTTCTCCACCTCACAACGATCAAATGCGGGGAATACACCCTAGACAGGTCCCCAGCCACCTACTTAGTTATGTCAAAAGTGGCAACATCTTGTTGTACAGCTTCAATCATGCTCAAACATTTTTCACCCATGATATCACAACAGTGGCCATACGGCATGGCTTGTGCTGTTGCCTCACAACTGGAAGGTCCGTGGTCTGCATCGTGCTCTTGGCCATTTCGTGTGAAGCTGTGGTTCTTCTCTGGGTACCCTGCTTTGCTTTCACAGTCCAAAAATGTACATTAAGAGTGGTTAAGATAACGGGTGGATATTACACCTGCGTGATTAGTCAGTGTGGATGTTATTACGACCCTCAGAACATTTTCAGTTTTTCATGGTGAAATGCATTGCTGCAAATGCTGCTGTTTTCTGTGGTGAGCACTTGTACCATGAATCAAATCTGTTCGAATCTCTTTATGCCTCTGGATGCAGATGTTGCTGTTCAGCATCACCCACACAAAGTTTTATTGGGTGTTCACTATTCCACCTCGCCACTCCTCGTCGCACTTTGCTCTGGTGCTCACACATTATGCTGGAACGGCAGGCGAGCATGGAGACACCACTGTCGATTTCCATAACGGCGGTCATTGCGTTTTT
The DNA here is from genome assembly GCA_029224185.1 of Karalla daura. NCBI lineage: Eukaryota > Metazoa > Chordata > Actinopteri > Chaetodontiformes > Leiognathidae > Karalla > Karalla daura. The sequence continues at coordinate 16,627,019 of CM055209.1, read as the reverse complement.
GGACTTAGGGTCAAAATAAGAGCAGAGAGAGCAGCGTCTTCTCCCCTTTGATATCGAACGTTTGCGAAGCCCCCAACTAAAAGAAAAATACCAAACACTCACGCCAGGCTGTTTTCCCTGCTTCCTGTGAGGAGCGTCTTCATCAGGCAGGGGCTGTTTTTCCCCCTCTAACGAGCAAGGAATTACAGTTAACGAGGACGAGTGAGGCTGCTAACGAGGCCAGCAACCAAGAGCAGCCCATGTTAACAAGAGGCAGATGTTAATGAAAGTTAGGTGAGGCGCTCCATGGCTGATCCAAAGTAGCGAATCGGTCACTACGTCTATGATCTGCTCCTCATCAGCTGCTTCACGCTCCTGCCATAGCTGTGCCCTATCTACTTCTGATGGAGTAATCCAGTGCTGAGATGAGATGACTTGAATCAATACTGCACTCAGCCACTCTGCGGCATGCATGTGTGTGTGTGTGTGTGTGTGTGTGTGTGTGTGTGTGTGTGTGTGTGTGTGTGTGTATTATGTCTAACCTATCTAACATGGCATCCAACTGGAGCAGCCTAATAAATTCATTTTCTCAGCTTTTAACACAAATGCACTGAGGAAGAGGAGGAGGAGGAAGAAGAGGAGGAGGAGGAGGAGGTGAAAGGGACTTTGTAGTAAAGGTCATTAGAAATAAAAGGTGTCAAGCTAGACCGGGGAAACTGAATAGTAGCTGTACGTCCAGCTGGAAAGCACCATGGTACCAGTGTTGTTTTCCTGAGATGCACAAGACATTCAGTGCACCGATGGTTAAGAAAGCCCTTGCGTATGTGGAATTTGTTTGGAATCTGCCCAATTATAGATTTGTGCAACCAGCTCTCGATGTCTCTTTATATATGTAGAAATTGGCACTTAAAAAGAGCATTTAGGCCCTGTGGACATTGAATCTACACACAAACCTGGCAGTGCATATGCTTGCACAAAGCAGAAATGCTCCCATACATCCTCTGCGTCGCTGAGATAGGTGCACAATTTATCCCGTTGGAGGCAACACTGAGTTCGGAGTTCACTTACGGTCCAAGGTCAGCCTTACTCCCAAATGAACATGTGGAACATGCGAAGAGGTCATGATCGTGCACAGCCTCTGAACGAGGCCCAAACAAAGGCAGCACAGGTCTGTGTGGCCTTTAAATGCACTGCATCTTATTTCCGTTCCCGTTCCTGCTTTTATTGCTTTTCTTTGTCCTTTTTCTCTGGCTGCATGTGAGCCACACTGCCCCCATGATTTCTGGTGGTGTAACACCTGCTTCACGCGTATCGGTTTATTGGCAAGCTCACCAAGAGCGGGGCAAATTATGCATGAAATCTACACACAGAGCTGAGAGGGACGAAAATCGCTCCATCATAAAGGGGGCTCTAAGTGTTTAAAATGTTCAATGTTGACTGTCTTTTTTAATCTTATGTCTCCGGTCAAGTGTCACCGGCATCATGTTTCCTTTGGGCCTGCTGCTGGGGACGTGCCACACATCCCCCTCCGCAGCCTCCTTATCTCTCCTGCCTTCCTTATCGCCTCCCCACTTCACCTCCTCCTCCCATGGTCTCAAGGAAAAAAAAAAAAAAGGAAAACAGAGCTGAAATCTGATGAAGCACGGCCCCTCCCTCGCCTTCCGCCTCCTCCTCCCCGAGTCTCCTTCATCAGTTGCATATTTTACACCAAACATGATGAATCAGCCCCTTCGCAGCTTCCTGTGTAAAAGTAGAGCTGCAGCATCTCTCTCTCTCTCTCACACACACGCACGCACACGCACACCGCACACACACACACACACACACACACACACACAGGAAGCCGTAATTTTATGTGAAATCAGGGAATTGTAATCTAAGATGTTACTTAGGACTTGCTTAAAGGGGCATTATATGGAAATTCATCACTTCTAGATTGAAGGAATTTAAAAAAATCGCTATATGAAGAACTGGAGGTGTAATTGAATCTGGCGTATAGCATGACAGGTATAATATACCTCCTCCCTCCTTTCGGAGCTCTTGGCCCTCCCTCCTTATGAAAGGCTACAGAGAGGGCGAGAGAGAAATGTTCAGCTGAGGACGGCCAGGATCCGACAAAGCCTTTAAAAGAAACCATGGTCACTGCTGGAGAAGTTGTCGGTGAAAGAGAGAGACGCTGGCCTTGCACTGCCAAGGTGGAGAGCACTACAAGAGCTGAAGGGGCATAGAGGGGTGGGGATGGAGAGCGGAGGTGGAGGGAGGCGTGGCTCTTGACCCGCTTTGTTTTGCTCTACGGGCTGTGCAAAGCGGCAAACCTAGCGGTGAGAGGGTTTCGCTTTCCGCCCGTTCGAGGTCTGTGGGTGTAAATATTAGATACTTCTACACACTTCGACACACACACACACACTCGCACGGAGAAACGTGCCACATCGGGCACGCACACACGCACACACATACGCGCGAATAAATGCACCTTATTCAGATTCAGGAGAGTGACTGAGGCCGGAATAATGGAGTCGGGCGCTTTACTGTCTCCGTGTGCGTGTTGTCTGCGTGCCTCTCGTCTTTGGTGGTCTCTCTATAATGGAGGGACATTGCAGCAGGAAATTGCCATTTTTATTACTTCGCCGGTACTCAGGCAGTTGAAGCAAAGATTGTGTGTGTGTGCGCGCACGCGCGCGCGTGTGTGCTGTAGGTGTGTGTCCATGTTTGCGTCTGCCGGTTGTTCAGGGCGACGCTGTAGGCCTGGTTGTCAATCAGGATTACTGTGACAACAAGCGTTACCCTGGCAGCAGCAACTGTTGGCAGGATGTTGCTTTCGTGTGTGTGTTTGTGTGCGTGTGCGTGCATGTGGGTCTCATCAGACTCATTCTCTAATAGATTCTCTCTTTATCTGGTCCTTCTCAGGCTCTCTCTATTCTTCGCTCTCTCTATCTGCCTCTCTGCCTTACTCAGCCTCTTTTATTGTCCCCGCTCCCTGTTCCTCTGTTCATCACCTGTCCCGGTCTCTCCCTCTCTCCCTCTCTTTCTTTCTCGTTTGTCTGTCCACCTTCTCCTCTTCTTTTTCACCTTCCTCTCTTTCACTCGTCTTCCTCATGCCTTCCTGTATGTTCTCTAATCTCCTTTCTCCTTTTGTTTTTCTGCCTCTACTCATCCTCTTTATCCATCATTGCTCCCGCCTTCACGTCTGCAATTGTCACCCTCCTCCTCACTCTTTTCTTCTTTCCCTTTCCTTCTTTTAGTCCCGTCCTCTTTTCTTATGCAACTTGCATCTTTTATTTTTCTCATCTCCTTTACTTGTTTTTTGCATGCCCTTTTTCATTACTTCTTCAATTACTTCCTCAGATTTCCTTCCCTTTTTTCTTCACACTTTGTTCTGTGATCCATCTCCTCTTATTTTTTCCGTCCCCACCATTTACTCCTCCATCTTCTTACTGACTACTGAACTTTTCCTCCTTTTATTTCCCTCTTCCTCTTTATTCTCCTCTGCCTCTATTCATGCTCTCTACTCACTTTCTCCCCATCCTCAGCTTTTTCTCCTCTTTATCTCTTTCCTCCAGTAAACTTCCTCTATTTTGAATCTTTATTACTTTGAGGCTATATATATTTTTCTTGTTCGTTTCCCTTTCTGTCCTCATCTGCATTTTTCTCTTCCTCCCTTCCCTTCCCACCTTTCTTGCCTTCCCACCCTCATACTTTACCTGCTTTTTCCTCCTCTTTTCATCTTCTCTGAGTGCAACAGCAAGTTTTTCGAAGGATTATTTCCTGGATTTTTAATTTTTTTCCATATGTGGCAGGAGACTGACAGACAAACATAAAAGGCTCTGATATGAAAACCTTCAACGCGGCTTAAAGAAATCAGCAGGAAACAGAAAATGTTCTTGTGTTTCCTTGGATTATCTCCCTATTCAGGCTGAACAAGAAAACCCGGAGAAGTCAAAATGTAAAAACTTCTCCCGACCTAACGGCTCCGTTTTCAGAGGATTATCCTTTAACCCCCTGAACTCTGATTCCACCTTAAATTTCCGCTTTGATAGCTTGAAGGGGTTCAAAGCCTAAAACAAAATCCTACTGTGTGTGACGGCCGCGTCTGAATGGATTTATAGCAGATCCTGAGTCTATGTGTTGAGGTTTCAGCTCTGAGCCTTCGAGTCCATGATTTATAACCAAATGTGGAAATTTGACAGGTTGAAACCAACACTTTCTGCAGTGTCATTAATTTCTGTCACTGATGTCTATCACGTCAGACTTTCACATATCATATTTGTGAGTATTCATTACCTATGATTAAAGCCTAGGCACAGAAGACGAGACAGCAACCAGTAAATAGAAGTAAGCAGCAAGAAGCCCTGCTTGCTCTTGTCAAAAGACTGACCGGAAGTTCTCTGACTTCCTTCAGCAGTTTCGTCTTTGTTGATATGACGGGAACAGCTAGCACAAGTTAGCGGTTACTTTAGCATCAGGGCTTATTTTGTCCTCCATTTTCTCTTTTATATCTAAACTGTCTGCTGTTGTACGGGACTAAAGAAACCAAAGTGATATCAGAGAATTTTGACTTAATTCAAAAACTAATTTTTGTGATTCATAGCTACGTAGGCTGTACATTCATTTATGAGGAATAAGGAGAAATAATCATAGATTTTAAGGACTTCCTCTTTCAATTATGGTTCCAGTTTTTTTTTTGTCTTGGTAGGTAGGAAATACAGTGTGGCGTGAATGTGGCTGAGCAGTGTATGTGTTTGCAAAGAATGACCTTTAACCTGTTGATGAACTCAAGCCTGTTTCTGTCAATTCCCTGTTTCACGGCAAAGGCTGTGTGACATTTAGCAGAACAGAGTGTCACGGTCTATTCTGCCTCATGTCTCTTCCTTCCTGTCACTCCCTCCACCAATTTCCTGTCACGGAAATTTCCACCTCAGCCTAGACACTCCTCCATCCACTCCCCCTCTCATCAGCTGCTCTCACCTACTTACCAAAACTGATAACCCCAGTACATGTATGGCTCGCTCTCTGCCCGATTGTCCTCACTTCATGCCTGACTCACCAGCATTCACATTTGGGCCTGACCTGCTCTGCGTTCTTCTGTCCCGGTTATCCTGCCTTCCTGCTTCCATCTTCCTCACCTCCACCTATTTTGACCATGTGAGTCGGGTGGCTTCTACCACTGCCTATGGGGCTGCACACCCGAAACTCAATAAGTGACCGCCTGTGTCGTGATCAACTCCTTTACATAAGATATCTTACAATGAAAAGTAGGGCTGCACAATGCAATTCATGCTTTGCATGTCAACATTCATGACCAATCAAAGGAGTGTTCCCACCTTGAACGCCTGCCTCCCTCTTTTTTCCTGATCGGCTGAGCATTTGAGCGGCTAAAGTGCTACTAAAGTGGGACATCACACCAGTTGAGGCATTTGTTCACATATCACAAGTTACATCAAAAATCTGAAAGCAGATCATACCTGAAAGCATTATTGCATATTGCATGTTTCCTTTATATTGTGCAGCCGTAATGTACAGTTTTATCAATACTTGATCTTTTTGGAAGGGTAAACAGCACAATTATGCTCGGCATGTCCTTGAATTCCACCATTACAGTCCTCTGGGGGTATGCTTTTAGTAAATCACCCGGTATTTCCGTATAGTTCAGTATTTTTTCACACAACATTCAACATTCAATATAATCCAAACTGGCCAGATTTGTCCACAGTGTTCATGCAAACACTGGCCATAACAGTAGTATCAGAATACCTCTCCCTTTTTCTTCTGACCGAAACAACCATCTGTATCTCCTGTCCCATGGAATGGCAATATGTCTTTGCTTGATTTTCTCAAGTGTCGCTTTGTGATCTTAAGACTAAAGACTGACATCGGAATATAGAAATGTTTGATATTTGGTCTTCAAAATTGTTGTGAAAAATTTGGTGGGGCTTGGGCTAAAGCATTGATTGCCTTCCTGCAGCACAAAATAATGTCTTCATGTCTTCATGGCTCCGTGCTGGCTTCACATCTTCATGTCCATGTGCTCCTGTGAGAACTACTAGTCATCCATCCTCTTGTTTGACTTAACAGCTGATCTGTTCTCCTTGCAGCTACCTGGCCGTCACGCAGTTCAGTCCAATCCATGCCCGGAAGGCTTTCCCCTGCTTCGATGAGCCAGTCTACAAGGCCACTTTCTTGCTCAGCCTACGCCACGACGCGCAGTACACCTCACTGTCCAACATGCCCGTGGAGAGCAGCTTTCTCTCTGATGAGGATGGCTGGATCACCAACCGCTTTGCTCGCACGCCACGCATGTCCACCTACTACCTGGCCTGGGCCGTGTGCAACTTCACCTACAGGGAGACGCAGACTGATGGCGGCGTGACGGTCAGTCCACACACACCTGCACACACACCTAAAACTTCAGTAAATTTGGGTCAGGGTGCAGAAACTAGTATGCAACTGACCTGGATTTGATTTCTGCCGAAGGTTTCCTTTATCTTATTCCAGTTTTCTATCACTTTGTCCACTGCCTCTGTCAGAAATAATGTGATGCAAAGACCAAATAGAATCCAAAAAGTAAGACAGAAATCACGGTTATGTCCTCGGTGGGTTTAACAACAATAGACTGACATCAGATAAACCCTGATATCAATGGACAGGCTGTCATAAAGTTTTTCTAGCTGTGTTCTCCTGAGCCAAACTTAATTATCTGACTCTCTTAAGATTGGGAATTTTTTTCATGAAAAGGCAAACAGATATAAATAAGATTAACTAAAGTAGAGTGAACAAGCCAGGGGAAATGTCATTAACACATTTAACTACAACAATAAATTAGTTTAAGATAAAACTCCTGGACAAGAAGACATTTTTCAGAGGTGTTTTTTTTTACTCTTCTCTTCTCATCCCAGCTTAATTATCTGCCTCTCCTGAGATCGGATATTTCCCTAACACAGAAATGCTTCCTGTGAACCCGATTTAATGATCTCAGAACACATGATGTTGTTGATTCTCCCGCTGCCGTCTGTTCCTCCTGTCATGTCTGCTCGCTGGTCCTCCAGGGTGGCTGGTTTGTCTCGGGGCCTGGAAAAAAGACGCCACTGTGAAACTCCGCTTGGTTGCAGCACAGGCACTCATTATTGCCACATAACGACACTGTCGCGCAGAGTTTTTAGACGCCTGAGTTGCAGCTGTATGTTTCTGACAACACCAGTGCTCGGTTGAGCTCAGAAGAGGTGCCTGAGACTGGGGATGATGTGATGTCCATGGGAAAACATGGCCGGCCTTGGGAGAGTGTTGGGGCTGTCTGAAGCACACAGTTTGTATGTGAATGTATGTATGCGTCTTTCAGTGTTGGGTAAATGACTAGTGACCACCTATTAGTGACCTGCCCTCTAATTCTGACATGCTGTAATGCTGCACAGCACTGATCCTGAGCTACAGGTTATTCGAAGTGTTGCAGCCAGAAATTCATTAACTATCCTCAAAAGCAGCATCCGGTGTCTGCAAAAAATAAAATGCATAACACGTTGACATACTGACCTTAATCACCAGCAGTTTAAGATTTTTACTGATCGCAGCTCAGCTTAATGATTAGCTGTTTAGCACTTATCAGGTTCCTTCCTTCAACATCTTACTTCCTAACGTTTAAATCTTCATTGCAATTTGTTTTTCAGTTCATGTTTAATGAATGTATTTTCATGAAAAAAAGACTTAATGAGAAATATACAATGAGACAAAAACAAAATGTTTGAAATACTACAAATGAGGTGTGTTTAATCATTCATCAGTAGAAAATGAGGGAATCGGCTCGGAATCTCGAGATAACCGCTAAATGTCTCCAGATGATGTCGTGCTGTGTGAGGATAACAGGCTAATTAAGATGGGAGCTCCCGATAACAGTCAGATTATTATGTCTGTTTAGAGGTCGACACAGTTTCACCAGCATGTTTACCCCCTCCAGAGCTGAGCCTGGCGTCCTGCAGGCTTTTACCCAGGGTCAGAGCGCTCACAGGAAATGCTTCATCCGTACATGTTTGTCTGCGCAGTCACTGGGCAGTAAATATGGTGTAACCAGTGATTCTTCAGATAAGGGACAAAACATGTCTGAGGGTTAAAACTAATTTTTATGGTTAAAAATGTACATAAAATATGTCACATGATGATCTTCAATAAAAGAACAAGTACAGAATTGTAGTAAAAATATGAATTCAAGGTTTCTTACACATGTATTTCATTTTTCATGGGTCAATGTTGTTGCCAGGACCTAACAAATCTCTTGTCTGAGAGCAGTTTAATTTCAAAATACTTAAATAATTGCTTGATGTAAAATTAAACAAACATCATAGCTATTGTCATAAATTATTGCAAATATTTATTCAAACTGTATAAAAGTTTACAATTTAAGGAATATTTTTTTGTACTTTTTAAGTGGTTCAAGTTACATCCAGAGCTTATGTCAATGTTATAAGATTTTTCTAAAAATACAAAAAAAGGCATTACTGTGGCCAACTCACACTTTCAGGAGCCCTTTACCACTTCCTGTCTGGTACGCATGCTATGAAGCCACAGCTCTGGGAAGATTTATATTTTTTCCTTCAATACATCTTTGAGAAAACATTCAGTGTCACAACCATAGTGTATCAACACCATATTGCTAAAATTCAAGGTTTATTTTACTTTTTTGAGATAAAAGCTTTTAACTGTCTTGTCGTGGCCCCAAGCAGCTGGTGATAAACAACATGGCTGCTGCCAAAAAAAGGTTATGATGTAGTAGTAGTAGTAGAAGAAGTATTGATTATTTTGCCAACTCCGTAAGTTGTCAACTCCAAAAGGATTTTTGTCTTATGGAGTTATATATTATATATATAATTGCTATATTGACCTGGAAGATTATTCTTAAACAGCATAAGAAGGCCAACTCCTTGCCCAACCATAGTATATGAACATGTTTTGGAAACCCATTTTGTCCCTGATCTCAAGAATGACTGGCACCTGTACCTCTGCTGCTCTGGAACCCATACTTTTTCGAGAAGAAACGCCTCAATTTTATGGCTGCCCCGAATCAAGTAGTGGCCAAGCGTGGAACAACCATCCGGCGCAATTGAACAGTGCGCTATGGGAGGGGACAAGAGAGGACGTTTTTCTACCACATTCTATCATAGCATTTACAGTAGTTTCAACGCATATACCATATCTGCAATAATTATCCAGTCAATTTTCTGCAGAATGTGTTCTGGGGCAAATTCGCTTGCTCCAGAGTCCTCTCATAGGCTTTCATGTAAAATCAATTTATTTCCTAAGTGCAGGCTCTGCAGTGAAAGCTATGGCCTCCGGCAACATATACACCAACGCGCTTGTGCGAGTCCTGCTTTTGTCATTCATTAAGGAAATAGTTGGGCCAGCTCAACATCATATTGCATTCAACTCGATATTGCCTACTGCTCTCAACTCAATTGTTTCATTAAAGGGGATTCTGTTGAGGAACAAGCAACAAATGGCCAGAGGATGACCATTTGCTCACTCCATTCCTATTGACGTAGTAATAGTGATGATGACATTTCAATGGAATAATAAATTCAAATAATTCTGCTGAATGGTTAACCATCATCAGAACAATTACCAGCCCAGAGAGAATTTTCAGGAGCAACTGGTGGTACTTTGGGATCAAGAGCAGTGAAGTGAGGTACTATCTGTTTTCAGTAGTTCCTAGGTATTTTATACTTTTGGATATTTGGAATGTTACTATAAGGGTTTTATCTGCATGTTCAGGTTGGAGGTCTCAGTCAGCATCAGCAGTGGTGACCACTGGGCCATTCCACGCCCAAGCCTTTCTTACCTTTGTTTCCTCTAGGTTTTTGATCTGAAAGTCAAAACCTTCCGCTGCTGGGATTCAGGCCGATATCCCATCATTCTCCAACAAGTGAAACATTTAAAACAGAAATATGCAAACGCACACATCCGTGCCTCTATGCAAGGACAAATACATTCACGACCTTGCTTCTCCTCCTTCTCTCTGTCTTCCTCTCCTCCGATCATCTCTCTATCACCGTAATTACAGCTCATCCATCTCTCTTGCTAGAAACTCAAGGGCAAGACACCAACACACACACACACACGCACGCACGCACTCACACACACACACACGCACACACACCACAAATACTGTGCCTGTGTCTTCTTGTTACTGAAAGATAATTGTGGCGAAATGCTGTACTTAATGACAAATCATATCTGGGTCATTTATTACTATCGCCGGGCCCCAGCACTGTGTGTGTGAGAGAGAGTGTAGGGGGATGAAGCATCAGTCAGGCTTGTGTAGTTTAGTCATTAATCTTTATTTTTGTTCTTTCCATTTTTAGTCACAAGAAGCAAAGTTTGGCGTCTGTTTTGGGACTTTCACAGACACAGGCGTCGTTTCCGCTTCAGATCTGCAGAAAATCTGCAGGTGTGACAGCATCTCAACCTGTGGGATGACGTGTCTGGATATGTTTGTTGATAAACAGATAATCATTAAATTTAGCTTTGTAGTTTAGTGTTATCAGATAATGAAAGATATGTTCTGTATGTTTTTCTACGTTGTTAAACCTTGATTCTCGAGTCCATTTTAAGATGCTGTGGTAGTGCTAGTCTGTGATCAGCTTTAGCAGTGACTATAGGCAAATAGAATTACCTCACGTTTGAGTGTTAATGGCCATTTAACCCGCAGCACACTCAGCAGTGGAGCTGTGGCTTCAGTCTGCCTGCTCACTTACACACACCAACACACAGGCATATACAGACAATCACAGACCTTTTTACATGATTTTGTGATGGAGCGATGATGTGTCTTCTGTGTGTGTGTGTGTATGTGTGGACTGCACTCTTGTCCCTGTCACGAGGATGAATAGATTTTCTAAGATATTCTGTTTCCCACCAGCAGACACCACTTTCATCAGACTCTGCTCAGATGTGGGAGATTAGCGGAGGGACTTGGTCATTTAAACGCTCACTGAGCTCCTTCCATGCAGCTCCACAACTCACAATGCACATCATTACAGTGTTCATTTATTCATTCAGCACGGCACATCTCAGATGAAATCCACTGCAAAACTCTGAAAAGTGTGGATTCTCGCTCAATACTTATCCAGGAGAGAGTGCATCTTCACCAGAGACAGTGCAGACACATTTTTGCGTGTTCACACTGCTTTTTAAAAAATGTTTCGGGCTTTGATGCATTTGTAATGACCCAAATTCCCATGCCTAAAATCTTTATTATATACCAAGAAAAACACAGATTTCAAACTATTCCAAGCGTTTCAATGTTCATCTTAAAATTGCTGTAAGAGTGGATGAAATTGCAAAGTTCAACAAAACTATAAAAAGGCAAGTAAAATTCACCACTTAAAATGTGTTACATCACCCACCTCATTGACCGCTAACTAAAGAAAATGTTTCCAGAGAAGGTGTGACAGTTCCATTTCGATAAATCCAGAAAGTACAATTGCAGTAAAACTCACGTTCATCTGAACTATAGAAGTATGGTTTTCCTCCTTTCAGCTCCTCAATATCTATATCTTTGTTCTCAGCCCACATTGGGATGTTAAGTAAAAACCTCTGAAGTAAAAACTTCAGGCGACATCAGATCCTTTGGAATTAAGGAAACGCATTTATTTCAGATTACTGTTGTTAACTGGGTCGAAGCACTGATGATTGCCGATGTTCAGTTCAGGCTGTGACCTCAAGGTTTCATTTCCACCGTCGGAATCGGCGAGCAAGACACGAATACAGTGAATAAGTCAGCAAACGAGTTGGCAGTTATGATGAAAAACTTAAGATCTTACTCTGATGAAATGATTTTCCCTCCCATTACCATGCATAAGACTCTCTTCACGCTGTTCCATGCATTATAATTCATGAGGCCTCGGTCGCTGCAGTGGGGAACGTTCAGCATGGTGCTGGAAAGAGAGGAAACTTCCCGTTTTTAAAAACAGGATGCGAGTCCATGCAACGATCAACCGAGTGTCAGAGATGCACACAAATGTTTCCACACATGCATACATTATTTTTGAGTCTCTGCTCAGGCATCGCTCTCATATTAAAATCCATGTTGCAGCCTGTAGGCTGTGGAGACCCTGCTGTCTGTTTGCAGAGCAGCTTCCTCTGACAGAAACATTAATCCTCCTATCCCTCCATCCTCCTCCGCCTCCAAACCTCTCAAAGAAACCGCTTTGTGGGATAGGAGAAAACACAAAACATCTCTGTTCATAATAGCCTCATCTGGCAGAGGCCCTCATCTCTTCATCCTCAGCAGCGTTCGGCGTGCCAGTGGTTTTCCTGAGCAGGAATCACTCTGTGCAGAAATGATGCAACACCTTAAGTGTTTGGACCTCAGCGTGTAGAGCTGGCAAGGACATTAAGAGAAAATATCTTTGCGATTTCTTTTTTTTCTTCCAATAAAGGAGTCATCACACAGAAATCACATTTTCCTTGTTAAAACATGTATATTTGTGTCGGACCTCAGTTGAAACTTTCCAGAAAATGTGGCATTTGAAAGTGAGCTGAGGTTTTTCGTTTGGGCGGAGAACTAAACACCCCAAAATGGAAGGCTTTTGATTCCTCCTGTGTTTGGAAAGAGGGGCGTTGGCATTGTTATCGATAAGTTCTGCCGTATCACACTGTGACCAGCAGTGTCGTTCAGAGAGGTTCATGGCTGGTGAGGCCCTGAAGTCATCACTATGAGATTTTCCAACATATGAACCCCATACAGTAGCTTATTTGCCATTTGATTGACAGCGTTTAGTGGATTGTTTAAATTCTCACATCAGCATTATTCATACATACAAACCATATCACCGTCTTACCTTTACTTATAATCGACGATAGGAGTACATAACGGATGGCTGCATTTGAAATCACTCGTCACTCTGAGCCAAATCGAGCATTCACAAGTGGAATCCCTGGGATCAGTAGCGCCCCCTAACCCGAGGCAGGAGAACTGCCTGCCTAACCCAGTGCCTCTTCACTGCCGTTGTAAGATTGCTGAGCACACGAATTCGGCTGCACACAAATATTAGAGACATCAGCCAAACTATGGAAAGTCAGGAGGGCATATATTAAAAGTGTTTGAAACATTTGATTGGCAACATACAGAAAGAGACAGTGGCACGCTGCCATTGCATGGCAGAGCACAGTTTGGGAGGGATTGTACTGCTGCCTCACCCTGCGTCTCTTCCCAGCGTTTTAACGGTAATGAGAATATTCAGTGATTTTTGATAAAAAAAACAGTCAAATTGATCAAGTTAAATGGAAAATTAGTTCATAGTTAAAACCATTTGATAAATATAGCCTTTTAATTTATTTGTTTATTATATATTTTATTTTTTCCACGATGACAGGTGAGGCTCTGCCTCCCCTGCCTCTCCTGACCGCACGTCACTGCTGACCAGGACCCAAATGAGTCGAACTGGAGTTGGGGAAAAAGTTTTATTGATAGGAACAGATGGAAAGTGCAGAGGAAACAAGAAGGGATCATACGAACAGTCGAAGACAATCTGGCAATGATTGCAGGCACCAGGTGAGGTTAAATCCCCCACCAACGACAGCAGCGAGTCCCGGAGTGGCTGGCCAAGCTGTAGGATAGGTCAAGAGAGAGAGAGAGAGAGGGCGGGGTCAGCACTACACAGTCACCATGGGTCAGCGTGAGCCGTTTGTGCAACGTTACGCAGGCCGGACTACCAAGGCACTTAACTATGCATTTCAAACCAAATTAAGCTGTGAAATTGTTTCCCTGTCCAGTGGAAAAGCTTTCACACCCTACCCTGGTGCGAAAGTGCCCCATATTGCCTCTAGCTGTGAGTGGGTAGGATATTGGACGGATGAAAATTACATTAGGTTGAGTTCAAAGTTTGATGCGAAGTGAGCAATCGGAGCTTGACACTAGGACGTGGTCAGGTAGGGAGACAAAGATTTCAGTCTTAACTGCAAAAAAAACCCGCGGCAATGTAAAGAAAAGCCTACATGCAGCTTTAGTCGAGGCATAAGCTTCACTGCAGCAGTGGTCTGTGGCTACTGACTGAGGAAAGAAAGCCTGCAACAAAAACCTGCTGCATACACACACACACACACACACACACACACACAAATGGGTAAACAGGAAACTGACAGCAATACGGTAGCGTGACAACTCCTAAATTGCTGGGAAATAGTCATCTGCATCTTATGAAGGAAATCTTTTGACCAGCCCTGAAGATGTGTAAATTTATGCAGCATTTCTCTCATATTTGCTGACACTAAATATGTTGTGGTGATAAAACTCCGCTGCCACACAACAGTGGGACGGTTGCAGCTGCCAAGTATCCGGGGAAACAAATGAAGGCATTAACACTTTAAACGGCTTTTATGGTAATAAACAAATCCAATATGGAGACTTATGGTTGCAGATGATCTGCACAAACAAACAAACCTTCAGTCAGTCTGGGATGTTTCCAGGCTCCATTGTCAACCCAAAGTCTTTTTCTTCTCCTCTATTTTCTTTTTTCACCTCCTTCAAAACCAGCTGTTTGTTGTGCGCCTGTATTGTCACCATAATGTGTATCTGTTCCTGTAATGAGCTGTTTCCCTTAAGGGAGGATTAAAGGCTGACAGAAGAGGAAAAAAACAATGTGTGTGATGACCTGCTCAGCAGCTCCTGGTTCAATAAAACCTCCATCTTATAGCTGTTTACCTTGTTCGTCCATCATCTCCCATTATCCCACCAACAGCTGGCTTGGTGTATACGCCAGATAATCGCGTCACCACTGCCAAAATCTAGACAGCAACGGTCTTGAGTCTGCAGTTCATCTGCTTCTTTAAGTATATCACTCTGGGAGATTGATGAAGCAAAGTTGGGACTGAAAGTCCACAAGTTTGCTCCCCCCGCATTATGTTGGCAAAGGCATTATTCTGCTCTGCAGCAAGAAAACAAGCTTTCATTACAATCCACTTTGGATACATGGTAGTTTTCTCATCATTATCCATCCATCATCACACCTGCTTTTTGGCTTCAAAGCCCATTCATACTCTACGGACGCGAGTAGACTTTCATAGAGCATGAATGCCCCCATACGTCCTTTGCACTGGCATGCTAGTTAAGCAGTCTTTCCAGTGGGAGGCAGTTCTGAGTTTAGAGTTCACCAATGGATCGAGGTTGGTTTTGTTCCCAAACAAGCATCGAGGAAGAAGATGCTCTCTCGAAAGAGACCCAAAACAAAGACAGTGGAGGAGACAGCGTTGGTCTGTGCAGCCATGAAGTGCATCGTGGCAAGCTTCTGGTCTTGATCCTGTTCTTGTTCTTCTCATTCGTTCCTTTCCGACCGCATGCTGCGCATAACTTTCGTGATGTGACCGCCGGGAAAACAAAAGGGGAAGAAAGAGAAAAATAACAAACGACAATGTGTTACATGCACACAATGGATGAATGGATGTTGTCAATGGATGACAACCACTACATGGTTGCCACTGCTTCATTGCGTCACGACATTTGCCAGAATTGGCCTCGCTTGACCCGGCTTGACCTGGCAGCCGAGCAGGTCCTAGTAAAATACCACTGGGTACTAGATTCTGGGTAATAAAACTCAAAAAGTCAGTGCCAATGTAGCTCTCCACAATATTGTGGAGAAAAACACTGTATTTTTTTGTGTCATCAATCATCATCGTCATCAATTTCATCATTTGTGAATAATGTTTACAGATTCAAACATTTTTTTCCAAATACGTGTCTGTCAGTCAGTCTAATTGATATGACACAGCTGTTGGGACGCTTCCTTTGTAATATGAAAGTTAAGTGCTTCCGAAATATGCATTACCTTTCCCCCACAGCTAATAATTTAATTTGAACCATTCATCAGATGGTAAAGATCGTATGCAAAACATAATTCACAGAATTTATATGCACAAGGCAAACTGTGTGCCCCTACGTTATTAGCATTGAAATGATATAGTGAACAATAGAGTGCAGTACACATTATTAAGATGTAGGATATAGGCATTTCCAAAACTCGGTATAAAAAAAGAAAACATTAAGTGGTTGATAACAGAATCTGAGTTGAATCATTTATGTGTTAGTTGGTACCGCTCTTTTGTTTTGGTACTCTTAATTTCCATAATCTGTTACTTTCACCACATGTTCTTTCATCTAACTGATTAAACTGACTTTCCGGCTTCATTCCTTCCCCTTGCGAAGCTGCATTTTCTCCATAATCTCCACTTGTTGGTGAAGAGCTTCAGCCAGTTTGGCAGATGGGGGCAGGTGGAGTCCATGCAAGAGAGTGTTTTGGACCGATCGTGGCGCTGTTCGGACGGACAGCTGTGCATACATGCATGCAATAAATACCAATTTTCCAGGCTGCACTTGCAGTCATGGGGCACAGATGTAGAGTTCCATCTTTGCAGTTTGATGAATGAAGCCTCATTTAGCCAAACAGGGTTCATCTTCAGCTGTGCCCAGCAAATCTGTTCTGCAATCTGCTGTTGATGATGTGTTGTAAGAGTAGCCTGAGCTTAGCTGGTGGCACCGCCCCTCACCCCCCCAGGCTGGTCACACTGTATATTAAAACACACACACACACACACACACACACACACACACACGCACACACACACACAAACACACACACACACACACACACACACACACACACACACACACACACACACACACACACACACACACACACATGCTTTATATAAAAAGCTATCATGGAACAAGGTCTATTTAGACCATCTTGTCATCATCGTCATTTTGTGGGTTAGTTTCGGAACGCAAGTTGTCATAGTAACTGGACTGGATTTACTCTGCTCTGATGGGACTGTGACGAGATCTCCATGAGATCTCGTTACTTCGTGAGAAAGAAACAAAACAAGAGAACAGGACACTCCAACTGCGGCAGAAATTTTCTAAGCTAAAAATTACACAGAGCTACTCTGTAGGTGTTGAAATTGTAGCCATGGGAAGCAAAAAGCAGTAAGATATGCACAGCATGTCCCCTCCGCTCTTCCCTCTTCTTGTTGACATTGACAGAGATGGTTCGCCTTGCTTCAGCTCTCAGGCTGTCTTTCTTTATCATAGTGGTGTCATCAGCAAAAGTGATGATATGATTGGACAGATGTGCGGCGCTGCAGTTGTGGGTCAGTGGTATTTGTTATGGAGGGAGTAGCGGCTGTCTGAGGTCTGTTGATCTCAAAGTCAAGGACCCACATGCTCTGAAAGAAGAGTGTTACTCTACTTGTTTGTGTGTGTGTGTGTGCGTGCGTGCATGAGCGTGTGTGTGCCTGTGTGTGTATTGCGGCACTCTCTCTGCGCTCATATCAGTTGCCAAACCATCCATCAAATTACTGTGGCAACTGAGCGTCCATCACCCTATCCATCATCCAAGGGCGACAGACAGAGAACAGAAAGCAGCGAGAGATGTCACGGACGAGCGGAGAGATAACAAGGAGAGAAGAGGGGAGGGGAAAAGGTAAAGGGAGAAAAAGAGGAAATACGGAGAAACAGAAGACTGTTAACTCTCTGAAGCAGGTGCACACACTGAAGCATTTTCGCAAATGTCCTGCTCCCTTTTTGTTAATATCTTCAGATATTTCTGTGAATGGGACACTCTCATCTTTCCATTGCGTCCTCCTGTGACACTCCATGTGACTCACAGCCGGAGTTAGAGAGCCAATAACAGAACAAAGGCGCATGCATCATTGACTCTCACTGTGGGTCAGTGGTTGAATCCTCAACTTTTACCATCCAATTTTCACTCTGGAATCACTGCGAAGGCATGTGGAGAGATTGGAGGGAATAATAGATGTTGTCTTTCGGTCACTGACTTTTTTATTTGACGCTTCTGTACTAAGTTGAGACTGCATGTGGAATTGTGTTCTGTATGTGTGAGTTGTGAGCGAGGCTATCTAAGAATTTATCAAAAGCAGTGAATGCCCCGATTTGTGTTTTTTGTCTTCGCAGAAGCTTCATATTTAACATGAGGTCATAATTATTAATGTCTCATGTTTGTCACATTGTAGGTGTTTGGTGAAACTAGAATGATGCTCATAAACAATGACCCAAAATTTTCCCGTTTTCTACGCCTGTCTATAGTTTCATTTTTATATTCCACTGCTTTTCTATTCTACTGCTTCCACTACCACAACTTTGGTTAATCTACCAACCCTTGTGCTTGACAGGCGGCCTGTTTGGAATGCTAATCTCTAGCTGCCAGACACCAGATCTGTTATTTACAGGTGTAGGAGTGTTACGTCGAGGATGAAAAACCAATATTGATTCTCCGATAAAATCAAGGTTTCCGTACTCCTCAGAACGTTATAATGCATTTGTTGACACTTCAGAGGCATGTTTTCCTTTACTCGGAAGTTCGGACGATGTCTCTGCAACGCTTAGTCAATGCTGGGACCACATCTGTGCATGAGGGACAATAAGCTGTTCTAGAGGCTGATATTTGAGCCAGGCCTTCCGTATAAATGCCCTCTGTTCGATCTCATTTTGAGAAGAGGGCTTGTTGTCATCTGTTCCATTTTGCTGTTGATCTGCATCACACTGAAATAATTCTAGTAGTTTAGTTCATAATCCTTTGACTTTATTTAAAGCATGCCACTGTGGGCCGTTCAAAGACAGATGCATTTGCATGAAGGTTAATACTTTCAGATAGTTTAAAATAGAATAAAGACTTGGTATGACTGGATTACAATAAAGAGATTCAGAGGATCAGAGTAGCCTGTCATGTTGCCTTAATGGATAATAATGCACCGTTTAATATAGTGTCGCATATTTTTGATACAGTATTAAATACTACTGCTTGGACTGGTTGTAGTCCAGCCTCGGCGCAGGTTTGCAGAGATTTGTCATAGACATTCACGTGTCCCTCAGGATGAACTATCATGCCTTTAATCTCCTCTATATGTGGTGCCATCCGTAGGTCAAGACTTAAGTGTGTGTTAATACAGAGAGGATGGTGTGATAGCAATCTCTGATGGTGAGCGTGTTGAACATTTGAGCCACCTCACTCTCGAGAAGCAGTGACAACAAAGAAGACGGTCATCACGGCAGCAAAGACAACAATGAAATGATCAACAGCAATAACAATGACAGCAACACAGAAGAGAGAGGGACAGTGACAATGACAACAGCAACAGTGACAACAAAATGACTGCAGTAATAACAACAGCAGCAACAATCTTGAAATCAGCAGCAACAACTAGAGACTTAAAGAAAAGCGAGGGACAGCAGGAACCAGGACAACAAACAGCGATAACTTAGCAATAGCTGTGACAAAGGTAAAATAGTCAACAACTTCAGCAACCACAGCAGCCAAAGGAGCGAAGATGTCAGCAGCAGCGACGGTTTCCACCTGCGGGTCTGGAGAGAGGACACGCTCCCTGTGAGGCGGCTGTCCTGACCCATAAATAAGCTGTGCCACTGGATCCATTCCGGCTGAGGTGGCATGCTCCACTCCTGAGAGACGCGGCGAATGCGTGCGCGTGACGATAGCTTGAAATGATACTGTCACAGCGGCGCACCAAACGCGCTGAGAGAGTGCAGTGCATCCCGGCCCCCTCGTCACCTGGGAG
Organism: Karalla daura; assembly: GCA_029224185.1. Lineage (NCBI taxonomy): Eukaryota > Metazoa > Chordata > Actinopteri > Chaetodontiformes > Leiognathidae > Karalla > Karalla daura. The sequence continues at coordinate 16,607,471 of CM055209.1, read as the reverse complement.
CGCGTGACTGCAGGCGCTTCAGGGGTCCTCAGGGGAGTGCATTCAATTCGGCGGCTCGCTGCCGGTCCACCGGCAGAAGCAGCCATTTCAATAATGTCTCCGCTCTCTGAGCCCGTATCCACCGCCGACCGCCCAGATGACTCCTGCTGAAAGTGGGGGCTTCAAAAAGTTAGAATTTTTATTGAAAAATGGACACTGATGGGAGGCTGCGAGAGAGGGGGGCAGCAGGACGACGAAAAGGAGGGCGATTATGATGTGGCATCAGTGCCATTTGGAAACCTATGGAAATGTGCGAAATGTTATCAGTATTCACTCGTGTTTGCAGTGCGAATGGCTCTGTGTAAGTGTTTCGTATTCGTGATGAGGGTTTAATAGCGTGTTAGCGACTCTGAATCAAGCATCAGATTGAATCAGCTTCACGTCTCCCATCCAGAGTGGGGAGGGCGCTCGCTTTCTCCCACAAGCTACTCGTTCCAAACTCATTCCCGGCTCAGTTATTTAGCAAATGCAAATTCATTTTGATATGATGTGCATTAAAGTTTAATTGAGAGATTCTCTACAGACGTTTAGTGAGCATGCTAAGTAGGCTACTGCCAAAAGTCTAATTTCAGCTTGACAGAATTTATTAGGATTACTCTCAACTAATAATCCTCCAATGCAGGTGATGTTTGTCAGTTTAAACGGCAAACAGAGAAGAAATGCTGCCTCTCACTTCAGGTAAGAGGAGCAAAAAAAAACCCCAAAAAAACATTGTAAATATGTAGAAATGTAGCACATGTAACTATATCCATCAATAGGATTGCCACTCTTACTGTCCAGTACTTTGCTCACAGCTGATTGTACAAACAAAAGATTTTATCTAGCAACAAGTCAATACTTTTGCCCTCATATATGGAGGCATAAACATAGAAAAAAGATGTAAATATTTAACAAGGACGTGAACAGATTATGAAAAATGTGCACAACATAGACCTCGAATAGCACGATATAATTTTGAAAAACTAGCACAAATGAATTTGCGTGCGCGTGCCTGCCTGCGTGTGCCCGTGTGTGCGTGTGCAGCTTTGTGGGAGCGTGTGTGCGACGCTGCGTATGCAAGAGCAGCAGCACTGTGTCAGTACAGCTTCCAGCAACTGTAAACCCCCCCCCCCCCAAAAAAAAAAAAAAAAACAGAGTTGAGTGAAGCAGGCATAGGGATTGACATTACTGGGACATTTGCCACACTTACGTGTGTGTGTCTGTGCATTTGCCAGCGTGCATATGGGTTTTGATGATAAAACAGCATTGATAGAGTAGCATTGCATCATCTGCGTGTGCATGTGTGTGTCCACTTATTGTGCCTAGACTCGTGTGTGTGTGTGTGTGTGTGTGTGTGTGTGTGTGTGTGTTTGTCTTTGATAGCTAGTCTCAGTTGCTCTTCACTTGACAGTGAGGTGTACGCACACACACACACACACATGCACGCTCAAACGCGGTACTTTCAGGTATGTCGAAGGACTACGTAGATTTGCGCTCAGTTCCTGACCCACCACATTTTCCTCTTAAGCTTCGATGATCCTCATCAGTGACTTTTTAAACCAGCTGATTGTGATGTATGTGTTTTGGAGTTTTGGTTTTAAATTTAGTGAGTTCAAACCGACGGACCAAAAACTGCAAATCTACTGGATCTGCAGCAGCAGCAGCAGCAGCAGCTGTACGCTCTCATTTTCTTCTGCGAACCTGTCAAAGTGCCTTTAACTCAGACACAGTTTTATTTATATATTTGGGGTTTTTTTTTGTTTTTTCGGGGAAATTGAGTGTGATGGAGCAGATGTGAGTGTCTGTCGGCATGAAATTCACCTCAGTTCAATGAAGCAGTTTGGAGTCAGTGAAGTGAAATGTTTAAGACAAGAGAGACATAGGGAGCTGGAAGTCAAAGTTCTTTAAAGACCTTTCTTTTATTCCCAATTTGGTTGAGAACGTTTCAGAGTTGGCTGCCCGCAAGGATAAAAGGTTAAAGCTATAAATTGTATTTGAAATTGTACCAGCAACAATGTCATGATCTAAATTTAAATTAAACTCCCTCGTTAGCTGGGCAAGACCTCTTAGAAGCAAATGTTAACGTTTGTCAAGATGAATGGCGCATTGTGTCATGTTTTTTATTACATAGTTTGAAGTGTCACTATGTCTTTTCATGCATTCATTAACACACAGTGTATGTGGGCAACCTGTTCTCACTTTCGAGAAACGAGAAAATGAGAAAATACGAAAACTAGTCCACCATAATTTGTCGTTTTTCCTACTAATTTTTATGGTGCACATGCATGCATGCTTAATATTGGCAATTGGAGACCATCCAAATATCTTTTACAGTACATGTTTTTATGGTTTTTATATTACAGTTTTTAGTGCTAGTTTTGTGGCGATTTCTGCATCTCTGTTTTGAGGAAGAGAAAATGTGGACGTTTGTCGGCAAATAGCGCATGGGGCCATACTTTTCGAAGGGCGGGGCCTGGAACATTCGCCATTTCCCATTTTTGAGGGCTCGTTACAGTCGCAAAAATAGACCGAGTGGCCTGAAACTCAATCTGCAGACCCCTGCCTCTGTAGACCCTTGGGGGCCCTTGGGGCAACAAAGTTGCTCCGGGAAGGTGCTATCAACATGGAGACAGCAGATCCTAACACAAGACCCTCTGACAAGCAACATAGTCAAAAACCAGAAGGAAACTTCAAGGGGTATTTTTCACTCCCCTCCACCCCTCTGACTTGAAGGCAAACTACAAATAATATGTGTATATCGCGGCTATGGTGTCATGAGAAAGTGTAGCGCGGTGGCTGCTGGGAGTTGGAGTTGGAGAAAAAGTGTGTAATAAACGGTTGAGTGGACACCTCTCCGAGAGTGCTGGTTCCTGAGTTTCTGTCAGTCATTAATTAGCAAAGTTCTAAAAGGCCTCGGATACTACATTAGCTACGTGGCAATTCCTGTCGAAATATACGATTCCCACCGTAATCCTCCGCTTTATGCAATTATTCATGTGTTGTATCAATCGTGTTTCCGGGTATGGAGCGTAGTGCGTGCATGCGCACTGTTGTCACTGGAAATTCGTTTGAAAACACACAAAATTTGGTGCACTACTTTCCGTACGTCTCCGTACGAATAAGTCACGAGAACACGTTGTAGTGTGTATCTTCCCATTTCTTTTCAATGGGGTCAACAGCGAGGTCACTGCCCATACAGCGTTCACGTGACATGGTCACATTGATAATTGATAAGATTAATTGTCTGATTGCTATGCTTCAATGTCTGACTGTCTGTTTGGCTCTAAGAGCAAGAAGATATTGGAATTGACCTGAGGCAGATTCTTCATTTCTTTGAATTGATGTCATTTGCCTGCAGCTGCAGATCTTTGTTACATTCCGTCCTGTGGACTCAGCCCGACTCCCATTATTTTGTTGGACGAACTCAACATGATGTCAGCCTGATTCAGCTCCCTTCTCTGTGGACCTGACCCACCTCACGCTGGCCTCATTCCATTTCTGTTTGTGCCTGTGTAGGTGCGGACAAAACCTGCCCCTTCAAACTGAATTGGTGTCTCTCTGCAGATTTTAGCTCAACCTGATTGCATTCACACTATTGTTATCCTGTTCTTCATTATCTGTCAATATTTCGGTCATCCGTATCTTCAGCATACGTTCAGCTATTAAAACCATTCAACAACTCAAATGTTCAGCTCATTTAGCACATTATTGCTATCCTTTAACGTTTTTTCAACAATTTTAACTTTTCAAAATATTTAACATTTTGTAAAAAAAATTTCCCATTGAAATGAATTGAAACCCTCTTCAACCCCTTCTTAAACTACTTCAGCTACAAAAATTTTCAGCTCCCACATACTTTCAGCTACACACTCCATTCAAACTTTAAACTATTCACAAGACTTTCAGCTATTACCGAATGACTTTTCACTTTTAAATGTTTTATACTTTTTTCACAATCACAGTTTGAATCTTCATCTTTTTTCACCCCTCTTCCGATTTTACAATGGGTGTGTATTGCGCGGAATGTTTGGAGTCAGAGTGGGTGATGTCATCGCTAGAGTGGAGGACGACTGAAAAATCAGCTCTGGTTTTTGTCTTTTCACGCTGCTCCCAGCCACACCGTACGCAGCAGGCAAATTCTTTTTTCCACTTTTGTAGGAACATTTGTGCTGTCTCGTACGATGCTTGCCAAACAACTGTGCGCCTCACAAAATTTAAACGGCGGGACTCAGAGTGACCCCAACCCAGCCTCCTCTCTCCAAAAGCCATAATGCATTTTTCGTCTCCTTCGATCCAACTTGAACTGTACACTTCTACTCGTGACCGCTGCCTCAATATTCATGGTAGAGACACCAAATCACACACGGCCGTTCCCGAGACTCTCCCCTGCGTGGCTGTGTTCTTATATTTAAGATAGGACCACGCGTTGTCTCCCTACAGCCGGTTGTTTAGCGCTCATGCACTTTTGGTGTTTCCCATAAGAATGAATGGGAAAAACTAAAATCAAATCACACCCTCAAACAAATATCAGCTACGTCGCCATACTTTGTCGTAGAAACTTCATTTCAGCTTCAAGAATTGCAGAAACCTGTGGTCTGTGCGTGTTGAAAATCGCATATTGATAGGTTGTGTAGTTTCTCCACAGCACCCTCTCAAAGTAGCTGTGGTCACACAGGCATGACTGCCTGCTCACTGACACAGAGCCAAGTGCTACACAATTTTCAAGATGATTTAAGCAATGTTTAGATTCAACTTCAACTATCTTCAGCCTTTCCAACTATCAGTGACTTTTTAAACAGTCTTTAAACTTTAATTCTATCTATCTTTTTAAATTCATTCAGCTCTCCAGCAATGTTTCTACTTTATTTCATCCATGTTCTGCCTTTTCAACTATTTAATGCATTTCAACAATATTTAGACTTTACTTCAACTATATTCAGCAATTTCAGCCATCTTTAAGCTTTCATTCAGCTATTCTTCAGCCCTTTCAACTATTAAGCATTATCAGCCATCTTTAAGCTTTCATTTGGCTATTCTTCAGCCATTTCAACTATTAAGCATATTCAGCTACCTTTAAGCTTTCATTCAGCTATTCTTCAGCCATTTCAACTATTAAGCATATTCAGCTATCATTCAGCCCTTTTAACTATTAAGCATTTTCAGTCATCTTTAAGCTTTCATTCAGCTATTCTTCAGCCCTTTCAACTATTAAGCATTTTCAGCCATCTTTAAGCTTTCATTCGGCTATTCTTCAGCCATTTCAACTATTAAGCATATTCAGCTACCTTTAAGCTTTCATTCAGCTATTCTTCAGCCATTTCAACTATTAAGCATATTCAGCTATCATTCAGCCCTTTTAACTATTAAGCATTTTCAGTCATCTTTAAGCTTTCATTCAGCTATTCTTCAGCCATTTTCAGCAATTCTTTCAATTGCATTCAGCACTCAGCATTCACACGCATTTTCTTCAGGAAATGCAAATGTTCTAGTTTCCTCTGTAGAGCTGAACACACACCCTGGTCGTCTGTGTAGATTGTAAACTCTGCCAGATTTAATTTAATGAAATGAAATTCCATCCCCTACCTAACTCTTTATGGATCCATCTGTAATAAATTTGGCTTGACTCCATTTCTCTCTCCCTTTGCCTTTGTCTGCAGATTCGTCTCTACGCTCGGCCGGATGCTATTTCTAGTGGAGCCGGAGACTACGCTCTGCACATCACCAAGAGACTTCTAGGATTTTACCAGGACTACTTTAAAGTGCAGTACTCACTGCCCAAGCTAGGTAAGGCCCTTTGATAGCGCCTGTTTGATAGCGCCTGTTGAAGGTTTCCTGTTGGGCCCCTCCATCCTGTGACATGCAAGGTCACGTGAAGCCATAGAGTAACTTTTCATCTGCTGATCCAAACTTGGAGAGAACATCTGGCTGCATCTCTCTTGCATTGCTCACGTTAGAGCAGCCATTCAAGTACTTGTCCTGCATACTCTCGGGCTTATCAGTTCGTGCTCACATCAGGCAAAGAAAACACTCAGTCCTCCATTTGTCTCTGTGGGTCATGATGGAACGTTCGCTGTGATTAGGTCTGGGAATTGAACCTCAGTTCTTGCACAGCTGTTTGTGTTTAGACATTAAACACTGGACCTCTCACAGAGAACAAGCTTATTTAGCGAAGCAATGAAATAATTCTGCCAGAGGATGTGTTAATACTAAGCAAAGAGAGGTATCAAAGGACAGAAATCCATTGATATGTGGCCTCTAGTTGCCTAATGGAAGTAGCTGCCTCCTCTGCCAAAAGATAGTTCAGAATATGTTGTGATAGGGCTTGCGTTGCAGAAGCAGGTAATATTAGTTGGCTCGTGGCTGGGATGCCAAACGTGAAAGAGGGTTTACGACAGTTCAGCTGGAGTTACTCAGGGATGAAGTGTTCAGTGGGAAGTTGCTAATTATTCTCCTTCATATTGTTTTGGCGGTAACCAGATCTGTAGCTGGAGCTAGCTGCAGTTAAAACAGAATCACTGACCGATGTTTTCGTGGACCATTCTTGACCCAAGGAAGCAGTCGATGCAGACGATGGGACTGTTATTTTGGCCTGTGAGGTTTCGGGATCGATGGGAGGAAGCCATAAAAGAAAACTCCAAAGCTTCTTTGAACATTTAAGAGTCCTCGATACTCTCAGACTAGGAGAAACACAGGAGTGATGCCGTTTGAGTGATTTCTTTTGCCAGTTGCTATCTTAGTGGTGCTTGCCTTCTCCATCTGATGAGTGGGGTTTTCAGGTACATTATCGGATGAAGCGAGTAAAGCTGAGTGCGGGTGACATCAGGAGCAAATGAAGGCTGAGTCCTCCGAGTGCCAGAGGTGACGCGCCACTGTTTACCAGCGGCGTCCTTGCCGCAGGACATGATGGCCGATCCCTTTCACGTTTTACAGTGTCTGTGCGCCTTGGACGCATAAAAAGGCTTAGTTCCTGCTGTAAAACGCTTTTATCTCCCTCAAAGTGAACATATGCGAGCGGTCGGCTTTCATCTCCCCCGACCTCCTCCTTCTAATTGTTTGTGTATTTACACGGTCTTTCTGCCAGATTCAATTAGCCGCGTCACAACGGTGCGTTTTTCTTCCTTCTCCCGCCACACCCAAACACACTAATGTGATCACTGCGCCGCCGTATTGTATGTGTCACACGCTTCCTTCCTGTCCACATTCATCCGTCACATTACGAATTCTCTTTCAGTCAAAGCTTCCTGTCCTCTTTTCTTCCAGCTGCTCTGATTAGGCTTGACATTTACCTCCCCTCTGTGACCTTTACACCGATATTAGCTACATTAACAGGGCGCGGCGTGCTGTTGTGAGCTGCAGTGTGGGCCAAGTCACGCTGAGACCCCAGCTGGGTGTCTCCACGGAGTCCGTGGCTTTTGCCAATGCGTGGTGGGAGATCTTGAGGATCTTGCAGCCTCCCATGCTAAGAAATCTTTCATTCTGTGTGAGAATGAAAGATTTCTCAGAATTGCAGTGATGCAACTGAACAACATACAGTGCAGCAACGCCCTACGCTGAAGATGGAGTGCGACACAGAGGGGCACTGCTGCATTTTTCACTGTGTGAGTGTGTGAAGTCACCAGTCACTTTCAGCGGGACTTAAAGCGTGTTTGCCTTGTTAATCTGTGTATTCTATTGAAAGGGCTGCTGCATAATAAGTGTTGAGCCTGGACGTGTGTTTGCATCTCTGGACTTCTTTATTCTAGTACCAGGAGGATGTGGGTGGTGGCGTTGAAAGTCTGGGATTGGTCAGCGGAGACTGTGCCGTGGTTCAGTCGCCTCATTTGCTTATGCTTGGTGGAGGGAAAGACACGACCATGTAAACCGGTTGAGCCGATTGAGGTCATGTTTGAAACAAGCATTAATGAGAACAAGACATAGGTTTCCGGTCACAACACCGCATTCACGCGTTCTAGTAGAAATTCAGCAGAATTCTCCCACATTGGATTGTTGTCAACTGAGCCGTGTCCAAATAAAATTTGGCTCGAAAGAAGACACACAGAAGAACAAGTGGAGCTTTTGGGGTGAAACTGTTCAGGCAACATTGCTGTCCATGTAAACTAAGCCACTGTTGGAGGATTTGCCTGCCAGGGCTCGATACAGCAAGCTGAGCTGTTGAGTTGACTTGCTCCGCATGCTGCCGGCGCGGCGCCGAACAGGTGCCGGACTCTCACATAGGTGGGTCGAGGCGGCGGAGAGATATCCTGATATCTGACCATAATCAGCCTCCGAATCCCCAGATGCCCTCACAGCGCCGCAGCTTGAAGTTGAAATTCAAATTAGCTCGATTTGGAGTGTGAACTGTGGTAAATACATAAATGCAACAAGAGCAAACTCACTCTGCATGGATCCTTTTCTTTGATTTTGTAGTTTGAATCTCGTCGGATAAATCCAGTTTTTCTTTCAAGCCTGTGTGCCTCTGGTAGTGTTTGTGTGTGCGTGCGTGTGTGTGTGTGCGTGCGTGTGTGTGTGTGTGTGTGTGTGACTCATCAACCGATGTGTTCTTCCATTATGAATCTGCTTTGTGTGCCCTCATCCTGTTCATCTACAGATATCTGCCCAACCCGGGATTCTCTCTCTCTCTGAGTGTGTGTACGTGTGTGTCCTAATAAGTGTGTGCGTGCGTGCACATTAATACTGATGTTGACATCAGTCTTTACCACAGCTTGCCTGCAACCCTACCCAGTGCTGCCAGTGCTCTCCCTCTCTGCATGTGTGTGTGTGTATGTGTGCGTGTGTGTGTGGTCCCAGTGCCTCGGGGCTCCATCTGTTGTCATGCAGGGCATCAAGCTCCCCTGAGAGCACGAAAGAGAAATGATGAGCAGAGATACAAATTTAAAGGGACAGAGGGAAACAGCAGTGCCGACGGAGGAAGACCGAGACCGTGGCCAGGAAGACCAACGGAGCCCTTTCGCCTTTCCTTTGTCCCGTCAGGAAGTGAGCCCAAAGACTTCCATCTGTCTGTCCCCAAGTCACACCGTTTCCCTGTGAATGGCGGATGGCCGACCTCCTGAATGTTCCTCGAATGCCACCGCATCACGTGCGCGTGAAGCCCTATGCAGCTGCTCTGGTGTTAAATTTGATGTTAAATTTGACTTTATTGTCAAACATGGCATGACATGGCATCCAACTAGAAAGCACGAAAAGCGAGAGGGCCCAGGCAAGACAATTAGAATAAAACACTAGAACAAAGTGAATGAAGTGAAAATAAAAAGTGAGAGAATGAGGAAAAAAGAGGTAAAACTCTTTAGTTCTGACTGGCTGGTGGAGAAGAACAGGATTGTGGAGGTGTTTGCAAAGCCACCGTAAAGGAATGTCACTGGGTTTCATCGGGGCCAGGTGTGAATCTGTGAATCTTGTGATCTTCAAAGAACTGTCCTTCAAAATCTTTCAAATACAGATGTACTGTACTGTGCTGGGCACAGTACGTGTGTGTGTGTGTGTGTGTGTGTGTGTGTGTGTGTGTGTGTGTGTGTGTGTGTGTGTGTGTATATATATATATGTATTCACAAGCCAGCATTTTGTCTTTTTGAAGTTGTGGAAATATGAAAGTTTGACCAAGTTTCCTCCAACTCAACAAATCACTAAAACTTGACTTGTCTTGGTTGGGAGAAATGTGTAATTCAGCAGCGGGTGTTGTCTATTTTACAGTTAAAAATAGATTCAACTGTATCCCCTCACCTTCAATGATTGACTGCACGAAGAATAAGGACAGGACTACATCTGCGCTGCAATTTGAATTTCCTGATGTTTGATCACTTACACATGCTGTCATTCAACTTTGTGAAGCTTTTTCGTAGTGTGTTGCAATGAAGGGAGCATGCTCGCCTCTCCTGCAGCCTCTGTTCAGGTAGAGATGAGCACTAGGAATATATGAGGAATATATGTGCAGGGCGGGAATGACTTAGAGAGCACACAAATCTTACGATTCTATCTGTCCCTCTGCTCTTTCCTTCGCTGTCTTCTTAATTGTGAATGAGACCCGGAGAAGCCGGAGCGCCTTCGCTCTCTCTCTCTCCTGTTCTCCCCAAGTTCTGAAGTCGAGATAAGCGAAGGAGCGATAATGGGGCCCCTCTCCGGGCTTCCGTAGGAATTCACTTGGCTGTTCCAGCAGAGCGGAAATCTTGCAGCAGCCGAGCGAGCGAGCGAGCGAGCGAGCCGGGGCTCAGGTGATCCGACTGTCAGGAGATTTCCGCGGAATATCTGAGTCTGTCTGGGCGAGTGTGTGTGAACACGCCAAGTGGACTAATGTGTTCTGTTGAGTTCTGGCTCCATCTGGGATCCACAGAGACTCGCAGACAGCACCGCCTGAGGTCCAAAGCATACATACACACACACACACGCACACACACACACACACACACAAATGCAGACACGTACACACACACCTACAATCCTCCACTTGTGTATCTTTTCATCTCTTTCTTTTCTTTCTTTCTTTTGTCTTTCATTCTTTCCTCACGCCGTCGCCGTGGGCTGACACACAACACCAGATGGACGGAGCTGAAACACACACACACACACAGACACACACTGGCATGCACACGCACACTCCGCAGCGCAGTCCCACACACCCAGAGCTGCAGGCCAGTCAGCTGTCTGCCTGCTGCCGCCTGAGTGAAGCTCAGAGCCGAAAGTCTCTTCCAGTCAGTCGCTCCATCCGCTCCATTTGGAGCTGTTTGAAAGAGTTTAGCATCAATATTCAGCAAATTGAGGACGACAGTCTTTTTTCAGACTCTATAGAGTTCCCTCTCAGAACAAAAGAGCCAGCAATAACATGAGAAATTGGACCCCTTTCCCCCCCGTGTAACATTGAATTGCCTTTGCTAGCTCGACAGAAGTTTGTTTAACATTCCGGAGGAGAGCGAGCCGGGTCCACACACTTTGCGAACAGCCAGGCTGGCTTGGAGGAAAATGCCACCAATATAAAACAGAGCACATCTTCATGATGCAGGAAGGATTGATGCAGTGAATTTTTATAAATAACCTGCAGATTCAACCTTCAGGCTTTCAAAATCATCATGTTTTTTTTACTGAGCAATAAAGTAGCATCATTGTAATGCTACAAGTGCTTGAACAGGATGTAATCATTTCACCGGAATCATTGCTTTAGTTCATCTAGTTTGTCAAGAAACTGACGGAATTTGTCAAAGTTAAAGTTAGCAGCAGAATGAAGCAGGTAATAGATAGAAAAAGCGTACAGTAGTAAAGCAGAATGAACAGCAGTGATGGAGGATGAGGCAATGTGAGCCTGTGAATCAGAGTCACTTTATTGATCCCGTAGGGGAAATTAAGCGCAGTTATGTGCGCAAACGTAAACCAGGAACTGCATAAAACCCCTTGTCAGTTTATGGGCTGTAAAATGTAAAAATTGCCGTGACACTGAAGTCACCGAGAGTTGAGGTCTGCACAAGGAACTCGGCAGAAACACGGAGAGCAGGAGAAAACTGCCGGGGTTTTACGAGATTTGCTGCGGTAACGAGATAAAGTCGGCCCCATCGCTTCCTCTTTTCTGTCCGTCACTGTCCGCTCCTCCCCGAATGATGGTGATGACACCAGACACCAGATTATTCTGATACAAGAGAAAAAGCGAAAGCTTGTCAGTTCAGCCGCGTGAGAAGCATCATTTTTCCGATTTGTAAGCACATTTTGCCTGTTTATTCGTGATGGACATGTTTGGATATAATGAGGTGCAGTGGCTCAGCCATCGCAACAACAAACTGACTGCTTCTTTATGGGCCCGGCGTGATCCTGCCCGTCACGTCTCTGTTCTGTCGAATCCACGAAAAACCAGACACCTTCGTGCTTCTGGATTCCTACGGAATTATCTCCCTTCCTCGGCGAGATTTTCCTCTTGTTTAAGGAGAAGATTCTGCAGAGAGTGATGTATATTTTGGAGGCAGCGCATCAATTAAGTAAGAACATGACAACTTCTTTTGCACAAATGAGTTTCTTATCAGATCAGGGCTGCTGGTGGAGCCCCTCTTCGGCCCATTCTGCGCTGTCGAGACAAAGCGGGCGCAAAATGAAAGGAAGATGTTATCACTGTTATCTACTTCAAAAGCCTTTTAGTGGCAATTTCTCTCAATGACCTCAGCACTGAGAGGTAATTTTGGCAGTCGGTCTACAGTTCAGAGGACAGCATGGGTCTCTTTAGGACAGGGGCTCTGTTTCAAAGCAGTTTGGGAAACAGCCAGAGGTGAAGAATTTATCTCCAGCAGCGAGCAAAGCTGAGTCAAAAAGCATCCCGCACCTCTGAGAGGAGTTTAAAGGGATTATTTCCAAAGAGCTGGAGGACGACAGTCATAGATGAGACTCTGTGTCTCTGATCCCGGGGAGATACTGAGGTGAATTAATTTCACGGAGGAGAGCAGGAAGCCTTCTCCGGCCGTGGCACTCACACTGGGTCCTAGGGTTAACAAGCCCATCGCTGCTGCCGCTCCGGTGCTTGGGATGCGGAGGTGCAACGGGCTGTTTTGGAAATCTGCTGCTGTTGCTTTGTTCCGCGTTGGCTGGGGCATCTGTGGCCGCGCCTGCTGACGCGACAGGATGAGATTCACGACTCGATCGCGACTCCCTGCGTCAACAGCGTCTGAACAAAGTGTAATTCGGTGCACCGTGATTCACACTTTCAAAGGCCCGGTGTCTTTAGAAGTCAAGGAGGCTGTGAGGCTATTGTGTTTTTGCACGGGCAGAGCTGTTACTCAGCTGACCATGAGAAAAACGTTCAATACTTCACCGCTTTTGGACATCATTGCCATCCAACTAAGCCAGTTACCAAGTCAGTAAACCCTGATATGACTAAAAATTTGGTAAGGTGCGTGTAAGTATAAAGTGATGAAAGACTCAGTGATCAAAAGTTTTGCTGATATAAACTTTTAGCGGCTGATTCATCTCAATATATACATTTTAGATGAGGTGGCAGCATTTCAGTATTTGTGGACTAACCAGTAGTAAACTGGAGATAAACTGAAGGATTTCTGTCAATGCTGACAGAAACGTATGAGACACCTATATATACACACAAGGCCTGAAACATTTGGTGGTCTCGTCACGCTGGATTGATGTGAGGGATTCCCATAGAAACAATCCCTTTCAGTGCACATCATCATCATCATCATCATCACTTTGTGATTACAAAGCTGTTTGATCAATGATCTGGGTTTATTTACAGCGAGCATTGGCGTTCAAAGCGTAAGCGGGCGCTGATATGTATCTGCCATTTCAATATGTGAAATTTACACTCGAACGAGTAGGTGGTGGACCTGTCGTACATCTTGCAATAAATCTACAAAGCCGAGGTGATTTTTTCATTTTAGGTCGCTTTAACAAAGGTGTGATTTGAACGGTCCTGATGTTTCCCGGGCCTTAAACAAGTACAGGTTCAGGCAAGGTTAAGTTTGTGCTGGATACACTTGGCAGAGGTAAAGCTTCAGGGGTTATCAGGGCTACTCTGTGACCTCCACCTCAGTTGTGCGGAGTGTATTTTCTAAAATCTTATCGGTTGTGCTGAGAGGTTGGACCGTCTTATCAACCGATCTGCAAGGCTCCTTAGTTTTTACTCACGATGAAACTGTTTGCCTTCAAGGATACCTTTATGTGCGCCTGCACAGGATTGTGATCCCAGTGGTTGTCAACGCTCAGGCAACAACAAGTTATTTTTCTAGTCGAATAATTAGCCAGCCATTCAACCATTAGTTGTTCATACAATAAAAGATGGGCATTTTGTTGATCTGTGTTTTACAAAGGCCTCAGATACTTTCTGCCCAGCGCGTGCACTTTGCTGTCCAAGAGGACAAAAGAAACCATATTTACATTTACAGAACGATTATCTTTCTAAAAACACGCTCAAAGGTATCTCGAAATGTTAAATTGAGTCAGCGATTCATAAAAAGGTTGCCCGTTGTTTAAGTAATTGATTAATGGATTTGTTGCTGCGGCTCTAGTCGATGCGGAGTGTTGGTCTCTGGCGGAGGTCATGTTACTTCTTGTCACACACACCACAAAGCAACAACAAAAAAGTGTGCGTGTGTGTGTGTTTGTGTGTGCGTGCGTGTATGCATGTGTGGCTATTACTTTCACATCGACATGAAAAAAGAGGTCATTACGCAACGCACACTTTAAAAGCACCTATTAGAGACATTTAATCACTGTACTGTCCAGATGAGTTACACTCAGCTTCGATTAGAGGAAGAGAGTGAGTGAGTGAGTGAGAGAGAGAGAGAGTGAAAGAAAGAGAGAGGGAGAGAGAGAGAGAGAGAGAGGAGTCAAACCTAATGTGACTCACCCTTAGCGAAACTACAGAGCAGCCAGCCCCCGTGCTGAAATCTCTACTCTCATACCAGCAGTTGGTATTTTAGTTGAAGTTCAAACATTTCACATCTCCTCATCTTCTGAGCTGATTCCAGAGGAATTTTTGTTTGAAGATGGAGGTGGTTTCTACCCACCTCAAGTCTTCATGCTAAGCTATGTTAATCACTTCAAGGCTGTACATCTACAAGCATGTTTCAAACATCAGTCTTAGTCCCATTTTTTTAAGTTCATGTGTTCAAAAAAATGTCCCCTGTGCTACCACTTGAACTAAACCCAAAGACTCTCAGTGGAGAACACTTATATGCATGGATCCTTGCCCCTACGGAGATCTTCTGGGCATCTAGATGGCAAGCCAAGGCATCTTTTGGCCGGCTTGGAAACGCCTTGGGACCGGTGCCCCTCCGGGCCAAACCGGAGTCTGAGTTCCGTTTGATGAAGTCGTCTCAGGGGATGGACCAATTTGCGAAATTGTGAGATTAAAGATTTCAAAGGATGCAGTCCCATTTTAGTGTCACTTCAGCATGATGTCCAGCAGAAATAGCACATAGAGGGTGAATCGTCAAAGAAGAAATAATGAATAGCTAAGGAATTAATTCATTAATCAAAAAGAGAATGAACTATGAGCTCCCTCCCCCAGCTGAGGTGTTATAGATTCTGATAGATTCTATTCACATGCCCATAACACACATTCAATCTGTGAATTGAATGGAAAATTTCAAGGCGGAGAGGGCCTCAGTTCAGAGGAGGCAAAAAATGGTGAGAAATGTTCTGAAAGATACTGTAAGTTGCCCAGACGGCAGTTCACCTGAGGAAGCACTGATCGATGGTAGTATTGATCGATGGTCTGAGTGGATCCCTCTGTCTCGGGCAGTAATGAGGCTTCATGGGGTTTAAAACTAAACTTTTAGAACTCTTTAGTGGACGTCTGCTTGGTTGTGAAGTCTAAGGTCCAGGACGTCAACACACAGCCGGCTGGAAACACAGGGAATGTACATTAGACCATCACAAGAGCAATATTTCCATGTGTAGTCTGATTATACAGTACAGGGTGTCTAAGGGGTCAGAGATGTTGTAGAGAAAGAGGACTCGGATCAATTTTAATGGGGAAATCCGCAATGGCAAAGATGTGCATTTACACAAACAAGAAGAGCAGTGCAGACTGGCCTCCACTTCACGGATTGTGTGCATGTGCAGTCGAGTACTCCACGTGGAAAAAGAGCGCTTTAAACATTGTTGTGTGGTAAAGTCGATGCTGTTTTGTTTCAGTTTGCGTGTAATCTCAGTGTCTCAGTGTGTTTATGTTTTTGTCTGCCCTGTTGTCATGTTAAAGGGTGGGTTTGACCATGCCTCCATTCATTTAGATGAGGGTCTGGTCTCCTTGGGCTTTTAGCAGCGTTACGAAGATCACAGCCGCGTGGCATGATTTGCCCAGAAGGACTTTGGAGGACTTGGTGAGGGCCTAAATTTTTTTTTTGGGAAGGTCTTAAAGAAGTCTTAAAAAGGTGTACATTAACTTAAGGATTCCTGTGTACTGTGATTGCAATAAACCAATAAAACAAGTCATTATTACCGTGCACCCTTAAATCGTTGACTAACACAATAATGTAATTACTTTTCTCCTCATTCCATTTGCATCTGTATTCTAGCAACCAGCTATGGAGTCATTTCGCTTACTTGCAGTGCAACCTGTGTTAATGATGGACATAATGAGTAGTTAATTATTGTTAATCAATTGCACTGCAGTAGTGGGGAGGACTTTTTATCTTTCACTCTTGGAGTTATAGCCAGCAGTGAATCATTGCCCTGAAGATCCATAAATTAGTTACCATGACAACACAGGCAATACCTGTAGGCAGGGGCGTGTTAATGCGTAGGGTTTGAGGTCTGTGTGTGCTTCTGCATGCGTGTGTGTGTGTGTGTGTGTGTGTGCGTGCACGCACATGCTGGTTGCTTGGATGGTTGATTTCCAGCTTGTTGACTCAAACTCTCCCTGGCGTCAGGACCAAGGTCACTGCACACACACACACCCACACACACACGCCCAAACACACACACACACTCTCCATCGTAGGGTTCGCTGGCCTCTCACCGACTCGGTGACCTGACATTCGTTGCCATGGTAACATCACTCCCACTCTCTCCATCACTGCGTCCGTCTGCTTTTGCAGTCTATGAAATTCAAATGTTGTTTGTTGTCAGACGGAGGAGGAGAACCCTGCAGTTTGTTTCATCAGCACAGGCGCAGAGTTGCACTGGCAGAGCACCTTCCACCTTTCTGTGGATGTGAAGGAAGGAGGGAAGACGGAGAGAGAAAGAGAGGGAGCGAGAGAGTGTGCGTGTTAAACATGTGTACCGTGATGATAATTACATCATTTACTCTGATTCTTACTCTGATTTGGTAGATGGGTTTGGCCATCCCTCTCAACTCTGGCGTGTGGTAAAATGTTGAATTTTTCAGTCTTTGGTAGAGGACAAGCATTCTCATCAGACAGCCCTTAATTCCGTCGTTGAGGATTGAGGAGGGCGGCACTGAAGTGTCAAAGTGTAAATGCAAGTTTCTGCATCACGACTTGCTCACTTCTTACTCACACCTAGGGACAATTTTGTCCACTTTAGCCACGTGTCCACTGCAGGAACTTTGGGGTAATTGCACAGGGCTGTGGCCTACAGGAACCATCCCTCTAGACTGTAGTGTCAGCACTGCAGAGTCGGGCCCCTTGCAGACCTCACAATTCAAATTTCATTTTCATTAGCAAGGAGGGGAGGAGGTAAGGAGGATGTTATGAATATAAGAGGAGAAGGCTTCTCAAGGATGCTGTTGTTGTTTTCAGCAGTGTCTACTAGGCTAATGCTAAAAGCTAATGGTCCTCTTCTGCTCTTCTTTTTTAGCCAATCTTAGCTCCTACCCCTTAGCAGGGACTTAGTCAGTCCCTGTAGATGGCCCAGTGGAGGGAGTTCCTGCTGTGGGGCCAATAAAAGTACCCCGAAGTTCCTGCTGCCAAAACGCAGCTTTTAATGCATGTTTTTGGACTGTGAGAGGACTTAAATAGCTGGAACCAGCAAAACCGCAGCTGCCGAAAGTGACCAAAAATATGTTTAGTCATCTGCACATAACATCAGTGCAGTGAAAAACGTTTCCTCAGCTACACCAAATAAAACCGAAATCTTAACAACTGAGGCTCTACAACAAGGTACTTTAACATTTCCTATTCACGAATGGTCAGCATGTCGGCCTTTTCCAGTAGTATGCATGGACTTTCAGGGTAAATTGTGTGCTCTGAAGTGGAAAACACTCTCACTCGGCTTGAGGAGGCTGCACACACATATGAAAATATCACCCTCTACCACCAGGAGCAGGGCCGTCAGACGTCACTGTTGGTGCATCTTGTTGTCAAGGATCTCAGCTTATGATTCTCCGTGTCTCACTTGATAAAAACATTTGATTAGAAACAAAGGGTCTCAACTTTTCCTACAGCAAAATGACAAAAGTACAAATAAAAATGTTACGAAAACAGTGCCAATAATTCTGTGTTTTCTAACAATAACTGGAGTGTGTTCCAACCTCGAAGGAAAGAGAGCATAATGGGGGACCCAGAACCGGACATTTACTATTCAGTTCTGATTTTGGGACCGAATAGTGGTTGCCAACCCTGCTAACCAGTGTGCTGCCATGTGGCCCCGCGTGGCAACGTACGACCTACTGTATAAAACCTTCCACACATCGCTGCTTGAACAGGGTTGCAATGTCAAAATGCAGTGAGGCGGTTGGCAGGTGGAGTTTGCGCGACAGAAAACAGTTCAAGCTGTGGAGTTTATTTTGAGTCACAGGGTCGGGATTTCTGAATAGAAACTTTGCTGTTGTTTTTTTTTTTTTTTTGGTCTGTTTTAGTAACACAGGCTGAGTGCCATCCAGGCCTGTCGTATCCAAGAGGAGATCCGCAATAGAATGCGAGCGACTCCGCAGTGCACACCGAAATAAGATAAGTGAATGTGCGTGAGGTGGATGTGAAAAGGGATGCATTTGTTTTTTAAACCTTCATTTCATAAGAATACAAAAACTAACAGCTTGATGCCACCAGGGAAATATACCATATATAGCGCACCTCAATATAAGCCGCACCCACTACATTTTTAAAAAAAAATGGAAATTTACATATATAAGCCGCACCGGGCTATAAGCCGCCCATATCCAGGTTGTGAAATATAGATCTAGATTGGATAGATAGATGAAAGATTAGATATATTCACCAGTACACAGAAAGATTTTGTACCGTAAATGTGTATGGATAGAACTGAACTGATTGGTTTCTGAACAGTGCCTGCCACACCGCAGTAAAAGTGCTGATCAAACAAAACAGAAACGCAACCTGTGCACTGGACACACGTCGAACAGGGTTAGGGTTAGGGTTAGGGTTAGGGTTAGGGTTGGAGTTGACCAGCCTGAGAAAAGCTTCGTCACATACCTCTCCTGAGTCAGGGTTGCTGTCATCCCGAGGTAAAGCTGCCTCTTCATGGCTTCTCATGCTGTCCAAAACAAACAGCGCTCTTTTCTGGTCAAAAAATCCTCCCGAGCCGTTAACCAGTCCCTCATTAGATTCTCTAGTATCCATCCTTTCTGGTTGACATAGTTCCCAGATGCCGGAGACCCTAACCCTAACCTAACCCGGTTCACAGGTGAAATGCATCCTCTCGTGTCCGGTGGTTCTCACCATAATGGACGATGCACCTGTCTTGTTTACCGTCCTCGTTAGTGGCAGGTCAAAACGTCAAAGGCACCTAATAATCCATATTCATTATGTTGTCTGGTCCGATGGAGTTCAAAGTGATCCTTGTTTCAATGATTTTGTGGAAATTTGCAACTTTTTCTCCGTAAACCTTGGGCAGTTGCTGACAGAGAGTTGTCTGCGCCATGATGGCCAGGCTCTTTCATCTCATTAATCTGAAACAACACGACGGTCCCCCCTTGAAATCTTCAATATTCACTTCAAGGGCACGGTGGATACACCCCGACCGCCTGCTCTCTGTGTGTTCGCCCAGTCCTCGAGGACATTTTCAAGTTCGGGCCACCTGCTTTTACGCTCTCTGAAAGCCTTTCTCGTCTCTCGACGTTGAATGAGTTCTTCCCACTGCTGTCTTCAATGCCACACCATGGATTCATTTACACCGAGCATACGAGCCGCAGCTCTACTCTGTTCCTGTACAGCCAGGTAGCATGGCCTTCAACTTAACGGCGGCACCATATGATCATATGATCTTACTTTGTGTGCCATCCATGATGAGGGGGGGGGGTGATAGTCGAGTGTGAGGGTTTGAAAATCATTTTTCCTCGTACCTGTTGCTTGCATGCGCTT
>CM055209.1:16570253-16582753 GCA_029224185.1 Karalla daura | reverse complement strand
GCTCCAGGTAATGATAAAAGCAAAGTGGATTTCTTTAAAGACAAATGATAATAATGAATGTTTCCTCCATCTCCACACTTCCATCTGAGGTTTGCTGGTTAACCTCAGTTAACGTGTGGAGATTTATGTTCTTAAAGACAGATCTGGTTCAGCCTGGAGCGACGCACACACAGCTGCGCACACACATGCGCACACACAATCCACAGGACAGCACTCCAGTTGAGCGCCAACATCCTCATAATGAGCCTGATCGTTCGCCCGAGGCAGCTCGGACAAAGGCGGATTAACTTTATAAATGGATTAAATCACAGTTAATCTCGCGATTGTACAGCAGAGATGACATCTTGTCGTGGTCCTGCCTGGATATCTTAAATATCTGAAGTTCAAATGGTTCATTCAGACATACTTCAAGTGAACATACTTTTATTATGTGGATAAAATTGCATGCGGCTTGCACGTTAATGTTAAGATTAATTTCCACTTCAATTCACAAGGCTGTGGAACAACTTTCAGAATGTTGTACAAACATTTAGCTGAGCTTGAATTAATTTATTTTAAAATGAAACGTTAAACTTAGGAATGTGTAAAGTGGCACTTCATCGTTTCATCTTAAGGAGGTCAATTTCTGCTGGATGCTCTGAATATATTGAAGGACAAACTGAAACATTTTGAATTAGAATGCATTACACGATGACATGATAGATCAGATATGTATGCTTCTTGTCCTCCCTCCCCACATGTATTTCTATGTGTATGCTAACATCATTAAATATTTACTAAACTTATATAATACTGGAGTAACCATCACGCACAACAGTCGTAATAAATGTGTACGTCCTGTCTTTTAGTGATGACAGAAGCATCACGTTGCTCCTGCCAATTGAAAACAGTGGTTCGGAGCCTTGGGAAAACCACGAGCTGTCCTAACATTTCATGTTCATTTCAGTTTTCCGATACTTAACCTTTGCTGCGGTATGGATGTGATTATCAATCAAAATAAAAGCTTAGCCCTGCCCCACTCCCAGGTGTATTTCCACTGAGTTTGACTTGGATCGGTGAATGTGTTGGTTCGATTTCACTTTGTGTTTGAAGGGAAATTAGACAAATGAGAACCCACAGAGTTAAATAAAATCCCAAACGGGGCCAAATTACATTTTGAAAGCGATCTCACTATTAGGTGTGTGTGTGTGTGTGTGTAATCCTATGAACCAGGCTAATTAATCTCCTGTATTAGCGCTTTCTGTTTCCCCTGCTATGTTTTTGTTTGAAATGGATAATTTATCGCTACAGAGTCTGTTTGCATAGACTTCATTAAAACAGAAGGAACCACAAATCATTTTACAGCGCTGTCTGCCTGCGCCTGCCTTTCAGTCTGCCTGTAATGGGATCATTCTCATGTCATGTCCAACACCTCATGTTTTGACCATTTGAAAGGACTTGAAGTTACTGCCCGTTTCTATCAAACCATGTCTAAAAGCATCCCTTGGACCTTCATCATTGCCTCTTTGTACCTGTAACCATGGCAACATGCAACAACCCCTCGCATCCCAGACACTCTTTGTAATCAGTGATTACTTTAAAGGTTGAATATTTGTGTGCTTTCGTGTGTAGCCAGGAGGAGTCCTCTGATGAGCCCTCTGGAGGCCGTTTCCCTCAGACCTGTCATGAACCAAAGGTAGTTAAGTGTTTTTTGACTGTCTCTCCTTTTGTAGCCTGGATAAATGAATGTTGAAAAATCTAGTGAACAAGTAGCACTTGTATTGCAGTCCCTCCTGTCAGAAAACACCAATGGGTCCATGCTTAGTATGAACATCTGAGGTGTCCTAGATCTTGTGCTTCTCTTTACTCTCACAAGAGCAGATGTCATTGTTTTGTCTTTGGTCTTAAACAGGAGTTGACATCCTCTGTCTCTTTGTGGAACAGCAAGAGTGAGAGTGTTTGTCTCAGTGAGCAGTGGGTGAAAACGTACAATATTTACATTTGAGATATAGTGAAGAAGAAGAACACTGGTAGACAAGTATATTTATCCATTTAGTCACTTTCTTAACCTGCTTTATACCCATCAGAGGTAGTCACCTATCTCATTGGTCCGCAGAATTCATTATTTGCGTTGCGGTACCCCAAACGATATATAACATCTGTATGCATTTTGCTTGATCATCTCATTAAATTCTGAAAATTATTCCACTTTGTCCCTGTACATGGAATAAGTAACATTACTTGCAGTTGTCCAGATCTGATGATTTTAATTCTGTCTTTTAGTCTTTTTATGGCTGAATAGTCGTATCTTGGACCCACAGGTTTTATTGCATGGATATGAGGTTGTGATGTTGGAGTTGTTGGCAACCATGAGTGTATTTCTTTTAGGCCCTCTTTTCTGTCTCTTGGCTGTTCTTTACTTCTCTAGTAAATGGGCTCGCACTGGACATAGCTGCTGCCAGGTGTTTCACTCATCAGCTCTGTTCTTAAGGACCTCAAGCCTGGTCTTGCATCTCTGTAGTGTTTTTTTTTACCCCCACTGCTCTTCTTCTGTCCTTCAGTAGAGCATTGGATTTTATGTAACTGACCAGACAGCACTCGGCGAGGCAGCCAATGATGGGGTGTTGATAGTCGGTGTAGTTGCTTTTTCATTGCCATAGGATGTTCTTCTTGCCCAAACCTCGTAAGTGCTGCACAGAGGTATGCCCAGAGGTGTCCTCCTTGCTTTCGTAGCTTCTCAAGGATTCTGTCAACGCCAGAATCTTTTTCCGGGTGAGTGGACAGCTGACAGAACCTCCGGGAAGGTCAGTGCATGGTTGATGCTGTCGATCAAGGAAGTTCTGGCATTTTTAACCAGGGTGGTGCGGTCTGCTCACCACTTCAGATTTAAGAAGATGTTCGTGTGTTCACCCTCCCACACAAATGTTCTATTCTGGTCCTTCAAGACTCTGAGATCATCCACCATTTTGGAGCAGTGTTTTTAGGGCATGGTAGGTAGATTTGACAGCGTTGTGGAAGTTGTGCATATCATTTCTATCCGCAGATGATGAGCTGACAGATCCACCAGTGGGTAGGCCTCTAAAAGGCGGTCCCTCATCCAGGCTACAGGGATGGGTTGCTGGGTCTTGGATCTGTTTAGGTCCACCAGTTGTACACCCTGGGTGTGTTACCCTTCTGCTGAGTTGTACTTCTTTAGCTTTGCATGAAGTGGCTCAACCACAAGGTAGTAGGGGTATTTTTCCCATAGCGAGGGCATTGATTAGCAGGTGCTAGAGAGTGTCCTACCGAACACGTCCCTGGGGCGCTGCTCCTCTGAGATCCTCTGCAGTTTATCCTTGATTCAAGGAGGAGCCTAGTTACCATGTGTGGCCGTGAGCAGGCACTACATAAGTCTTGTTGGTGAAGAGGCAATGTAAACAGGAGCTTTACGCACTCCTCTTTTTACCCCCCCTATAATGTGGACTAGCCAGCGGCAGTAGCTGTAAATGGAGTTACAAGCAAAAGGCATCATGCAGGATGCACTAACTACAAGCAGTTCTATACCACTGCTCTAGTTGCTTCACACACCCAGTGTGACACACACGTACACATACACACTAAATACACACAATGTGAGTTGTACTGTTTGTTTTTGCATCAGTTTGCATAGTTCAATTGTAAGATTCTCAAGTTTCCAATGGTACATGGACGCACCTTGTGTGTCTTTTTCCTCTTCTGTATCGCTCCCGTCTTGCCATTGTTCTGAAAACAGCTGTCTTGTGCTAAATGATATCAGCCCAAGGGACAAGTGAATCATGGTGGCATTAAAGGACACCTGTCAGTCATTTACCTGGTGCCAACCCACTCCTGATTGGTCAGAATCAATCGGTTGAATCAATCGCTGAACGAGGTTACCCCAAACAGAAAGCAAATGGCGAGGGTGGGACATGATACCTGTCAGTCATTTGGATCCAAAGAATAAACAAGATCAGATCTGATATGCTTAGGCTGCATAAAATTAGCCCATTTAGAGATATCCTTTAAATATTTACATCTGTTGCTACTTTCACTAAAACTTACAACAATCTTTTATATGTTATTTAGACAATAACTTTCTCATCTTCTCGTCTGCATAATGCAGGTAGGGCTTAGTTAACCCATTTATACCAGCCATCACTGTTAAGTCTGTGATTAGCCCTGTGGTCACAGGGAGAACATAGAAACTCCACACACATAGCTTCTGGATCCCATCCCAGTTTTGGTACAGAACCTGAGTACCCCTACACCTCCAGGAAGGACAGATGTGCAGCATATGTGGTATCCACAGAGCAGACTGGCACTTGTTCTGACTACTGACCCGGTATCTCCTTTAGTATTTGTTGGTGAGTTATGAAACAGCTCAAGCCCAGTTCTCCAATCTCCAGTCATCATGGTGTTTACACAGCTCACTGAAAGGTGTCAGAAAACTTGTTTTGAAGTAAACTTCACGGAGATGTTCTGCACTGAGTAACCACTAGCACTGCAGAAATGTCCCCAGCTCATCCAGGGTGTACACATATGGAATGGACACATCCGGGGTGAACATGCCTCTCTGATGTGCAGTGAGTGATGCTGGATAAGCCAGACGCAGGCAGTTGGGTGAAGCAGAGAGCCCCATGGAGGAAACAGCAAAAAATAAAATGTGACAAATTGCAGAGGGAGAGGGGCAGACGGGGAGGAGAGAAGAGAGACAGAAAGAGCCGGCAACGAGATGGCAAACAGTGAAGAAAAGGGGTGGATAAATAAGACAGATGGATGAGAAGGCGTGAAAACAAAAAGAGAGTCAGTCCCATAAGCAGTCCATCTGCCAGTCAGTGAGGTTACTTCTGCAGACAGGGAGGTCTGTGACGCAGCACACTTTGACGTCTGCAATGTTGACGGAGCGGGTTGCTTGAGGACACTAAATTGATTGGCAGCTGACCACCAGCCATGATGTTGTGCCTTTGCCAGCTTCCGCAGAGATGATCATTCATGCAGGTTGCAGCTGAAAGTGCTGTTTTAGTTGATCCCTTGTCTTGGACTGGTCTTATTATTTAAAGGAGACCTAGGGTGAAAGGGCAGTTTTACCTGGCTTTGTTCGCTTGTGACAAAAAGGCTAAAGATGTCCAACAAGCTGACAAACATCATGTCTTTTTTGTTTTCCATGGTTTTTCCTTGATTGTTTGATTTAACTGAAACTCCTTTACTCTGATTGTTGTTATGGTGATTTGGTATGATTGAATCCCCCAAAGAGTGGGTTTTTGTGTTTGATGAGTCATCTATGTCTCTATCTAACATTTTTACAATAAGGCATCAAAGGACAGCCCAGAATCGTGATGTGATTTTACAAGCCTTATACCCACTGGTGTTGTGGGGGTGTTGCTGTTGTTGTCTGACGTTGCACATGTGGTGAATGCTGGAAAGTCACTCTGAACAGGCTTTCCATTTCCATTACAGTATTTCAACATTTCACATGCCAACGAGGAAATGATTGACTTCATCCTCGCTGATAGATTTTCCGGAGTACTTCTAGCCTGGAACAGTTTAAACATAGTGAAAAGGAAACTAATCGCAGGTTATCATTGATGAGATTGGGCTTTTTCAGGTGTGTGCGAAGACGCTGTGGTTTGAAGGTCGTCCCCACTCGACTGTGAAATGTTTTTCAGCTTTTATCGCTGCAGGCAAATCAAGACCTCTGATTGGCTGCGCTGGCAGGAAGCCAAGCCAATCAGCTGGCCTCAGGCGATCTGATGGTCACTGTCCTCTGAGTCTCCTCTACATTCACGCACACACACACACACGACACACGCACGCACACAGACAGACACACACACACACACACAGTAGTACAGAGAGGCAGTGGGCAGTTTTAGTTTTAGAGAAAGAGAGAAGCAGCAGGTCATTACCGTATTAGCGCTCAGAAATGTTGATTACTGATCAATCAGCATGTTTATGTCGATGTGAATGACGATCCAGAGTGAATAAGCTAGACCTTTGGATTAACACAAACAAACTCCAGAACTTTGTTCAGTTGACTTATTGATTGGACATTGGTCCGATCAATAAGACACAGGTCAACAACATCGAAGGTGTTTGTGAAAAAAAAGATTATCCGTTCATCCCTCTATTCATCTTTTCTTTCCCGCACACAGTCCGTTGCAGGGCACACGCACCATTCTCTCTCACATTCACGCCGAAGGACAGTGTAGACTCTCCAATCAACAGGCAGTAGGAGTAACGACAGAAAAACCACTGCAGACACAGGGAGAACATGCAAACCCCACACAGAAAGACCCTCAGTCCAACATACCATCGAACCTGGGACTTTCTCACTGTGAGGCAACAATGTCATCCACCAGTTGACCAAGCTGATAAAGTTTATTTGTCTCATTTCCAAAAGTCTCTCTCATTTCAGTCACTTATGACTCTGAATTGACCACTAAACCGTACACATCATAACATTATTAAATGACAGACAAAGATTAGCCTACCCTACATCACATACCTACATACATTAAATGTATGTGACGCAGCACAGAAGCCACAAACATGCCTGAGCTCATTTACAACCCGTCTATGACACCGTTTCATCCCAGAAAAGTTACTGAGCCTTTTCCATTTGACAGCAAGTTTGACTGAACATTACTCGGCGAAAATGTGTCCACGCTCAAACTCATCAACGTCATAGTTGTCAAAGATATTGTATGGGTGAACCAGTGCCTCTGGATCCAGTGTGCACAGAGATTGCAGCACACTGTGACTGCGTGTTGGCCTGAAATCAGGCCACAGAAGAAAGAAAATCCAAATTTGAGTGCGAGTTGCAGATAACGAAATCGTGAGCATGCCTGATACAGCTGAGCGTCAGCCCCCATCGCACATGTTTTGTTTCACATAGTCTTGACCATGTAGAGTGGATGGCTGCGTATTGAGCACGTTCTTAGTCCCGTGAAGCTAAACCCTGTGGTCTTCGCCGCAAACGTTTCCCTCAGGACAGACACTGTGGCGTCTGAGAATAGAGCAGCCGTCAGCGGTTGTTTATTTCTGAGCCACGCCGGCGTATCATGAGGCGTAATGAACATTTCAGCCCGGAGCAGGAGCCGCTGTAGCTGTTTGTTATTGCTGTGCTGCAGGTTGTCTGCGGGCTGCGAGGGCGTTTTAACATTCAGAGCCGCTCTTCCACCCGCACCCGCTCCTCCTGTGTCTGTTGAATATGGAGCAGCTCTTATCTGAACGAGCTAAAGATAATTGGTGGACAAGTGGAGCTCCACTGTAGGGGTGGTGTGTGTGTGGGGGTGGGGGTGGGGCAGAGAGAGTGGAAGCGAAGAAATACAGACGAAAGTCAGAGTGTGAACGGTTCTCAAAATAGTAGCGTTACGTGGACGTGTGGCTTTATCTGTGATGCGAGTGGTGGAGACAGACCCCAGGGTCCTGCCCCAAAATTCGGAGGCAGACACTGGGAGAAAATAGATGGCAGTGGGCGGAGGAGGAAGGAAACTCTGATCCAGTAATCAAGTAAAAGCTGAAAATCTGTGATAAAAAAAAAGGTCCAAAAATAAATCCCATTAAAAGCCCATCATAAAACTTTCAGAGGGGCTTTCCCTCCTCGACGGCAAGGAGACCAGCAGAAAAGGACACTCACAAATGGCTGCTCCGGAAACATGATCCCAGGCAGTAACCAGCCTGACGTCTGACGTCTGGAGTACCATGCATCAATTTGCTGGAAGAGCTTTCTCCACCCACGGCCTCCGTAAAGCACAAGATTGTCGACACAGCTGCTATAATTATCGCCGTGCGAGCTTCTAAAGCTGGGGACACTCTACAACGCTCTTCACTCCGTTTTAACCACTCTTCCCAGTCGGGCAGAGTCAGGGCCGGTCAGGGCCAGTCAGCCATACTCGAAGCCCACTGCCGCTACCGCAGAATTCTGCTGGCGTGTGGCGGGTAAAAACTCGAATTGGAAAAGACTGACCTGCTCTCAGTAGCAGTCTTTCTCCCATGACAGTTTTTTTAGCTGCTGTTGCGCAGCACGAGCTGATCTATGACCTGACTGCAAAAAGGAGGCAGGACACAGCTTGGTGCGTTCAGTCGGCTGCAGTCAGTTTGACAAATCACGTCGTCTGTGATAGCAGAGTCTGAACTGTGTGGCCCATGTGGCTGAGACCAATGATGGAGGTAATCCTGGGAAGCTGTTCGGTCATAGCAGACCACAGGTAATTCTTCAGGTAGAACACTGGAGCTGCTTGTGATGAGGATTGTGAAAATGAAATACAGATATTTAAGGTCTGGGTAGTGAAGGAGGGAAGACCCTATTAGTGAACCTAGTTAGAGAATCTGTTGGAATATCAAAGATGTTGAGCTTGACCTTTAACACAAATGAAGGAACACTGACAGGTATGCACAAATGCAGATGCACAACACAAATGCACAAACATACACTCAGGACAAAGAATTTCAAAATAAAGCCATCTACATTTGTCAGTGGTTTATGACATTGCATCTCAAGAGTCATGCATATTTAATGCAAACTTGTCAAGACTGATGTCACAATAAATATTTTTATGGCTCAACTCAAATGAGTCAAATCAATGCCTGAAGACCCCCCAAAAAACAGCCAGCTGCATCCTATCTCAGAGATATTGTTGATTTGTTGAATTTAAACTAAACAAATGTCTGCGTGATGTTTTCTGCCATGCCAATGCCTGCCTAAGAGTTGAACTCTCCATGCATACTCTCCACCTCCCTTCATGAAGGAACAGTTTGTTTTGCAGTGCCTCAGATCTCCGGCACGGAGAGGAAATTATGAGGCTGAGGAATCGTCCAATATGGATGTGAATCACGCTTCCTGGAGTGCTGTCAGTGAGTGCCATCCAAATCCCAGCTCCCCCCAGGAAATACATTTGGCAATGCAAAGTATTTTTAGGGAATGGAGCTGCCTCCGCCGCCTCCTTGTCAACAATCCTGTGACGCCTTGGAGTTTTGCGCTTTCACATGAGCTGGAGAAATTCCGATTTTAGCTTTGACTCTTGGTCTTAAGCAGACAGAGATCCAATTTCAAGTCTGCACACGCTGTCATTATTGAATAAACTGCACACACCTATACACACATGCACACGCAACTGTCGAGGCGAACCAACACAGCAGCCACTCACTCACTAACATTGCCGTTGTGTTACAGGTGGCATGCAGCAGTACAGTTCATTCATAACGGCAGGAGAACCCAAGAACCAGTGAAAGTGATCTCCATAAAGTAAATGATGAATGGATTGGTTCTTATATAGCGCTTCACTGCTCTTCATGACCACTTAGAGCGCTTTACGGACTGTCACAAGTCACATAGAGCCTTTCATTCACTGGTGGTGGAGGCTACCCTGCACAGTCTGCCTGCTTCAACCAGTAGCTTTGACGATTCACACACATTCCCACCTGATGACAGAGCATCATATTCGTCATGGACATCAGGTTCAGTATGTTGCCCAAAGGACACATATGGGCTCCCCTGGGCTGGGATTGAGCCGTAGACAGCCACACTTGTAAGCCACAGTTGCCCTCTAGTTTTGCCTAATACAGTCATGTGTGTGACATGCTGGTGACTTGTGAAACTTCTCCATATGTAATAATGATGATGATGATGATGACGATGATAATAATACCATGATTTAGTTCTACCTTGTACAATGGCAATAAAGTAGATTCTGATTCTGCTGTAGAGGGAAGCTGTCTCTGACATCAAACCCCTTTTTCTAAAGCCTCCTGAGCTGCTTTGAGCTGGGACAGAAAGGAACAAGGTCACACCCAAACATTTTCAAACGGAGGCTGAACTATTAAGCTCCACAAAATCACTCCCCGTAACACGACGTTATGATATTGTTTCTCTGGAATGTGTTGTTATAGGTTCGTTCGATAATCTCGATCGCACCACCACAGTACGATCAGGGTTATTTCCTCAAGCTTGGAAAAGCTCTTCCAAAGTTATGTTGAAAGTTCCCCCTACATCCCAGAGGTGGGCACAACATGCAAAACACACTGCAAACACACTTCTGACTACACGACAGAAAAAGTTGTTTTTCTGACACCTCTGACAGGAAAAAAAGTCAGGTAAAAGTCATGTAAGACAGCACAGTAACCACATGAGAGTAAGAAGTGAATCTAATTTAGGTTTCTTGTGTGTGTGTGTGTGTGTGTGTGTGTGTGTGTGTGTGTGTGTGTGTGTGTGTGCATATGTCTTGTGACGGAAAACCCCCTTGAAGGTTCTTTCCGCAGTTAAATGAAACCATTCGTTTCATTGTAATTTAAATGTCTATTGAGTCTAATGTCTCATTTACATATTCCACCTTAAACCAAAGTGCCTCATTTACATTTCCCCCTTAAGTTAAACCAATCGAGTTTCTTATTCCTGCTTAGCTGCCCAATCAGTTCTGCTGTCTGAGTTGCAGCCAGGCACATAATAAGCTGTCAGCCAGTCACAGCACAGCCTGCAAGCGGAGCCTGCCACATGATTGGTCGACGGCTAGGGCCGAAGAACCTCACGGCTCAGGACTCGTGTTGCCACGGTAACCTGAACACCGAGGCATTGCCCGAGTTGCCGGTTCCACTCGTTACTGTCCTGGTGGTCGATCAGTGAGATGCTGTGTGAACTTCCCAGAACGTCCAGATCAGAGTTGTGCTGCAAATCCAAGTTTTTTTAATTAATAAGTCGCAAAATGTATCCGTGCACCACTGCCCCCACACACAAAAGTAGTTCATTAAGCATTATTTATGACTGCTAAAGCTACTGTAGCAAATTTGTTGCCGCTTCACTGATTTTCTCTGAAGTGACACTCAACATTGCAGGGCACACATGTCATTCTCACGCCCTCGTGTTCGCCCTGTGTGGACTGGAGATAAGCGTCGGCAGGAGACGCCACTCGGTGCAAACAGTGGTGCAGTCGTGATATGCGGGTGTACGTCATATACTGTACCTACTCGAAAATGTCAGCGACTTGCGCACACTCGCTGGTTTAGCCTGTGTGATACGCCAGTGTACGCCCTATTCTAACCAGAGACCAAACGTACTGGATTTCCAGGGACAGTCCTGTATTTGGCCATCCCGTCCCCGGTTAAAAAAAAACAGACCACACTACTGGGTACAAAGCAGGTAAGATAATACACGGCGGCTGAATGGATGAAATTATGAAGGCTAAGTCTAAGTCTAAGAAGTCTAAGTTACTATGTGACTGTGGAGACTCACCAGTTTTACTGCATGTCAAACAAATGGTGCACAGTGCCGTTGCTGTTGATTGAACTTTGAATGTTCTCCCTGCATGGGTTTTCACAAGATTTTTTTCTTCCATAGTCAAAAAAAAAAGTATTATTGTCAATTGGAGACTGTAAATATCCCCCTAGCATGAAAATGAATGGTGTGCGTGCCCTATAATAAATTCTTGACTTGGCCAGTCTGAGCTGGAGATGACACCGAATAAAGCGGGAAAGATAACACTTGCTTAACAGATGTAATCTGTTACATTAATTTACAGATTTACCCTGGTTTTAATTTAAGATGAATAGCAATAAAGTGCCTATCAGTGCATCCAGATAGAGAAATGCGGAAAACCACAGTGATAGTGTGAGTGTTTTTCTACTTATGCCTTTTCCATCGGTGGATAGAAGACCACTGATATCAGCCACAGCCCTTTTATAGTCATGGCTTAGAGTTTCTTGTCCCAAAGGACCATATGTGTCGACTGGCCTCAGAGAGGCGACCCAAGAGATGATTGGTATGCTAACAATTACCACTGAAATGGCATGTTAACAATTAATAAAAAAAACAACATATAGTTTGCACCAGGCATCAGGGCTCAAAGAAATGTGAGGTACAGGCAGTTAACAAATAGCACACTGCCTATTGGAACGACAGCTTGTAAGTCACTGACCTCCTCGCCTTATATGACCTTGATTGCAGCTTTCCAAGCGCGACAGTTCTATGATCAGCAGTGGAAGTTATGTAAACGTGAAGAACAATGAAATTCAGCGATCACGATCAAAAAAATGGTGATTTTGTAAGGGTGATGTGACAGTAAAACAGATGAGTGTCGACTCAAATATTACCCGGATGACTGGATAGGATGGAGTTCAGATCAGAGTTTGTAAAACTGCTGAGTTGATAAATGTGACTTCAGGCTGTTGCCACAGAGGACACTTTGTCTCTGACCATCAAGCTGTGACTATAAACCAGTCAAGTTGCGTTGGACTCAGACATGGACGTGTACACTGAGTGCTGTCACTCTGACAGCTGCTGCTGGGATGATGGATCAGGTCTGGGCACTGTGAGCAGCTTGACATTCACTACATGATATGATGGATTATATCTTTGAAGGGCTTGCATATCGAGCCCGGTCCAGAAGCTGGCATATCAGGTCAGTTTTCCATCAAGCACCTTAACTTAAATATCTACAGACAGGGTCACTCATAGATGGACGGCAGTCCTGGTCTGGATCCAGATGGCATCCCATTCAGACCCAGAACTGCAGCTTACATCTGAGTTCCAT